>OY992876.1:287277513-287405013 GCA_963921405.1 Cepaea hortensis
ACGGATTTATTCTGTAAATTACAATCAATACTAATATATTAACCATCATATTTATTTTGTTGATCCTTTTTTTCATATCCTTTTTACAGGACATCGCTACCAACACCAGCATGTTACTGCTGTTGTTGATGTCTTGGCAAGTTTACGTTCAGTAGTTTGCCATTGCTTTCTGAACGACCGACTCCCATACCAACTCGTTAAAACCCAGGACAGCGCGGTCTGCTGCCAAATCGGTCGCAACAGTGTTTTGAACGCGGCTTACGAATCGCTCCCGTAAGACCTTCACCACGGATAGCGACTTGTTGATGCTAGCATGTCAAAATTATACTCCGCTGTCTATTATAGAACAAGGAGAAATGCCTTACCAGCTTTCACCACATTTTCATATTGAAAAAAGAAAAGCGAAAACTAAACATACGTTATGAAAATCAGGCCAATCCCACTTTATCGACGGGGATATCTTGCGTGGAAAAGTTGACGGCAAACAGGATAGAAGACGGCCATAAAAGTCCTGAACTTAACATGAATTTACACATACAAATCTTGCACTTCGATCTATTAGAATTTCCACACTCGAGACCCCTGAGGCCATTGAATTAGCACGCACAATTAACACAGAGACATTAACCCTGCTACTGAGTGAGTGCGTGGCGCGACACTGTGAGCTGTGAGTTTCGTGTGAAATGCTTTTGAATCTGCCCGAGGTTTTTTGGAACGTGACTGTATGTTCGGAGCGATGGTAGATGGCTATATCCCATAGTTGACCGGTTTTTGCCTTATGCAGACATGCGTGGCTGCTGGGCTTCTGGTTGACTGCCACTGCCATCGACGATGAACTGTATTTTCGTGGACTGTGTGGGTGAACATCTAGGAAACATCCAGATGGGAAAATGACTGCCGATTCCATCAGAGATGAACTGGGTGTTTCGTTGGGGACTATTGTGTTGACATTCTGGCGGCGGCATTATGCACAGTGTATCTGTGCGGGCTGTTGTTTGTCGAGACTCCTGTCTTTTCCACTTTTCACATTGGGCAGTGGGGAGCGTTTTGTGCGATATTCACTGGCACAGGAACGGAGCATAATGGGGACAACCCGTTGCTATGAGGTTGGAACTACGACTAACTAACTAACTAACTAACATTAACTTTTAGTGTACCGTACTCGCTCGAAAGAGCTTGGAATTAACTCAATATCTTACAACTCCATTTAGATTGGCCCAAATAGTAGAAAAAGTCTCGATGTAAGTTTAATGTAAATGCATGGTTCATATTTCAATGGAGTATTCTCTGAGTTTCGTTCTTGGTTAATGAAAAGATTCTTGACAAATACTTTCGCAGTAGCTCGTTTTGCATCGTTTCAAGAATTTCACCTCTAACGCCGTAATAAGAATGTCCTCGTTTGTCCCTGTTAATCATTACCTCCAGTTCCGAAAACCAACAAAATAGAGCCGAGGTCCTATTCCATTATTCCTTGCAACATTAGTCAGGCAGCCGAGGCCTGCTTTAAACACTCTAATGTTTTTTTGTTTTTTTTTAAAGTAAACGCGCCGGCCAACCTGGACGCTAAGCAAAGGGCACCCACGAGAGAGAGTCGGCAGACGGTAGGGCAGGAACAATGGGCAGTGATGGATCGCCCGCCTGCACATGAGATCCAACGACGAGCCTTTTAACTGCAGCAACTTTAATATACACTATTGGAGCTGGAATTATCGCGGCTACTGGCACCAGACTTGCCCTCCAATAGATCCTCGTTAAAGGGTTTAAAGTGTACTCATTACAATTACGGGGCCTCGATAGAGTCCCGTATTGTTATTTTTCGTCACTACCTCCCAGTGCCGGGTGTGGGTAAATTGCGCGCCTGCTGCCTTCATTGGATGTGGTAGCCGTTTCTCATGCTCCCTCTCCGGAATCGAACACTGATTTCCCGTTGTTCGTTACAAACATAGTAGGCATGTCACGTACCATCGACATTTGATAGGGAAGGCATTTGAAAGATGCGTCGCCGGCACATAAGGCCATGCGTTCAGCTCAAATTTATCAAGAGCCATCAGTGGGAACGCCGATCACAGCGAAGGGCAACGACGATTGGTTTTGAACTAATTAAAACGCTCTTTCCGAAAGGGTCTCTAGACTTGCCACATTTATCCAAGTAGGATCGTGTCATCTAAGGAACCTCGACTGATTTAATGAGCAGACATTCGCGGTTTCACCGTGAGACAGTGTGAACTTAGACATGTGGAGCTTAATCTGGCATGATCAACTAGATTATATGTCGCACAGATGGACTATTCACTAACACGCAGGTCAAGAGTAGCAATCGCTCAGCGCGCTCCCTCTATACCCGAAGATTGTGGCGTTTAAAAAGAAAACACAGAGAAGATGGGGATTTCAAGTTGTGAATCTAAGGGTATGAGAAAATAATAGATTAAGCTGAAAGATGTTGTCTAGGGTCCAGGGTTTTGGTAACCAGACACAGTGCCCCTGTGGTAGGAAACCAGTGAATGGCTTAGTGCCCCCCCTCCCCCGCCCCCCAGAGTGCTTAAAGAATTAATGTGAAATAATTCCCACTCTAAATTTCTTAAAATAAATACACTGAGCTTCCGGCCACAAGGCAAGAGGCGTCTTGAGAAGTCAACGGGAAAAGACAAGAGGAATAAGCTTCACTCCCAGAACAATGTATTTCCCGAGTTATCACTCAGCCACTGGGGACTCCCATTTACTAAGTTTGCACAATGTCTGTTGAACAAAATCATATCTAACAATCACCAACTTGGATTACAAATTAATTAAACATAAATCCAGTTTGTAGGTTTTCTGCTTGTATTAAATGGACCTTTGGTGGTGGACGAAATATCATGAAGTTGCACAGAATGATATTAACAACTGTTCATATTATTCTCCTACTGGATCCATCGTCGAAAAGGGTTCGTGAATAAATTAAAAATGTTCACAATTTCTTCCTCAGCCGTTTGGTGAGCAGTCTTCACACGTCGTATCTTGTAGGGTGATTGTTCATTTCTGATACTACACAGGGTGTGTGTGGATATATGTATCATGATATGTGATTAATAACTAGTACTTAGCTTCGGATCTGCAGGCGATACTCAAAGAAAATCTTGCTGGGCATGGCTATGGAAGGTTGACAAAAATTCTTGAGCGTTTGCAACTGAGATATAACTCCCAGCCGTCCTCAGCAATGGTGCCAGACACGCATAAGGGCGTGTAAGATCTCAAAAAGGTCAATACTCCTGCAGCTCTCGAAATTTTCCATGAGAGCACAGAAATATAAATTAGAAGAAATGACATATGAGGGACAATAATTATCGAAAAAATATAACCCAAAGGTTGTTGTGTCTCTCTTAAGTCATGGCGAAAGATTGAATTTTTAGGTTTGAAACCACTAGCTCGAATCTAACTAGACTGAATTGCGTTGACCACGTCACCACTCTTTGTCCTGACGTCATAAACCCGCTAATACTTTCCAATCATATTATTTCCTTTTCCTGAGATCGACATGTGTCACCTTTATCACTAAACACTTCGTTGCCTCGTGCATGCCATTCGTGCATGTGTTGCTAAGCAACGTCACGTCTTCTTGAGAGATAATTATACTATGGCCCCAAACTATGCCGTGTAAGTCAAAGGTTATGAAATTGAAAGTTGTTCTGGTAGAGTCATTCATGATTTTATGAATGGTTGCCTGACGACGATCAGTTTATTTTTATTGGTGACGATAACAAACGCTTGTGTCAAAGACTTTGTAGGACACGAATTCCTATTCTTAGTCGTGTCAAGCATATTCAGAGTTACAATCTTTGAACTGTTGGTTGTACAGAACAGGAAGTGAGGATGATTGATCTTCATAATATCACAGTGATACATGTAAAACCACTGGACGCCTACCGACGAACTTTCAAGCTACGCCAGGCAGGACTGATCGAAAAGCTATGCCAGCTTACTGACTGCCGGCCCACTACTCATTGAGAGAGAGAGAGAGAGAGAGAGAGAGAGAGAGAGAGAGAGAGAGAGAGAGAGAGGGGGGGGGGGGGGGGGTGGGGGGGCTCTTATCGAGACCTGTTCGAACTTTGGTAAAAAGAAATTGCTCTTTCGCCAGCTTAAAACGTGACCCCGGCTTCGCGCTGCGGTCAAATTCTTGAAACGCCTGCCTCACTAACTTGCGTCAGCTGGGATGTTCACTATTAGGTGTACCTCACCCCTGTTATCCGGGACAACGAACTACAGACGCGGATTGGAGTATTCTACAACTCATTGATGGTAACCTCTTGATATTCTAAAGCTGTTGTCAGTTATAATTCCTTTGGAAACAGTGATCATGACATTTCTATTATCGTCCAACATTAGCTCTCTAATTCGAGATGCAATAAAGCAGTTGTAGAGCTTAAAACAAGAGTTACTAAAAAAAAAAAACGTCATATGAGGCACGAAAAGAGTTAGAAATGGGAGGACACTTTAGACAACAGAAAACATCGAACTCTGAAACCTATTGTGTGGAAATGAAGCCTGATGCAGAAACATGCGAAGCAGTGCCGCCACCTGGACACTCTGAAACTGCCATTAGCTAGATCTATGTGAGAGGAATGAGAAAGGTGATAGATTAATAACATGGGCTGAATACGATGAAATGGTAATAGGTAACATCTGGTTTAAACAACATCCACGACGATTATATACACGGATAAACCCTGGAGATAATATTCGCAATCACATTGACTATGTACTGATACCAAAGAGATTCAGAAGCAGTTTAGTAGGAGACAAAACTAAACCAGGAGCAGATGTACAACGTTACCATGTGCCAGTTATAGGAAAGATAAGGTTAAGTCTTAAAAACATCACGAAAACCCCAAAGAATATCCAGTTAGATCTAGGATTACTTAGATCAGACAAAGAAATTAGATAAAGGTACAATGTTACTGCCAATGAGTCCAAAATTTCAACCCTTTTTGTCACGTGGGGTGTGTCATCACGTGATCGGTTATCCGCCAGCCGATTGGTTCTTATTTGTTTCTTTGTTCGCTATTCTGATCGGTCATTCTTTGTTCGTGAATCATTCTCAATTTTCTTCTGAGTCCGGTGAGTTCTTCTCGTCCTGATATTCTCTCTGTTTGCGACTCATGTCAGTTAATGTAAAGAACAGATATGATGCCATGGAGATAATACAGACTATTGATGAACAATGGCACATGTTGCGGGAATCAATCTAACATACATCAATTGACATCATTCCACCTAACCATAGAATTGCAAAAAAGAAATGGATGACAGATAAAATTTTGCAGGTGATTGAAAAAAGAAAAAAGAAATAGTAAATAAATGCAAACTGGCTAAAGAAGTATGGCTGAATCAACAGTGCATGGAAATTGGAATAAACTATGAAAAAGACTCACATTCCAGGTATCAACGAATCAATACAATAACAGGTAGGAAAACGCGAAATACCACTGGATTTTTAAAATAGAAGAACGGTGCAATATTGATGGGACAAGATGATATAATCAATAGATTGACGGAATATCTGGAAGAGCTGTATGATGATAGGAGATGGGTGTAAATATTCAAAACAATGGTGAGGTTCCACTAATACTTGCAGCAGAAGTTGAAGATGCGCTACATCGCATAAAGAAAGTAAAGGCACCTGGTCCAGACAACATTACAGTAGAGGAAATTGAGGCTGTGGGTGATTTTCGAATAGAAATATGACATCTACACCTGTGGGTACATTCCTAGTGACCTATTAAAATCCATCTTTATAGCTCTGCCAAAGAAACCAGGTGCTTTAGTATGCGAAGAGCATTGCACAGTAAGTCTTATGAGTCACATGACAAAGCTGTTACTCAGAATAATTATGAAAAGAAAAAGAAACAAGATTAAACCAGAAATTAGTGACGAACAATGCAGATTTGTGGAGGGAAAAAGGCACAAACAACGCTATATATATTCACAGGACACTATAAGAAAGAGCTATAGAAATACAAACAGATCTTTACTTATGCTGCCTAGACTACACAAAAGCATTTAACAATGTGAAGCATAAAGAAATAATATAATTACTAGAGCAACTGAACATTGACGGCAAAGATCTGCGAATAATAAAGAACATATATTGGCAGCAAACAGCAGCCATACGAATCAACAACCGTGTAGGAAAATTTCAGTGTATAAAGAAGGGCGTCAGACAAGGATGTGTATTATCTCCTTATTTGTTTTCATTGTACAGTGAATATATAATTAGATCTACAGAAAATATGCCAAGGATCCTGGTTGGTGGACGTAATATAAATAACTTCCGTTATGCTGACTACACCGTCTTAATAACAACAAATCAGAGCAATCTACAGGCCGTCTTAATAACAACAAATCAGAGCAATCTACAGGAAATGGTATATACAGTGGTTGTGGAGAATGAAAGAATGGGCCTTAGTTTGAATAATAGAAAGACAGGAGTCATGGTGATTTCAAAGAAACAGATTGTGCCTAAATGTGTAATTAAAGTACAGGACGTTATTCTGTGGCAAGTACAGAAATTCAGATATCTAAGAACAGGTATAACATCAGATGGAAGATGCATCACTGAGACAAAGAACAGACTATGACAAGTGACATAAGCCTGGGTCATTGACAGTGAGTTGAGTGACCGGGCATGAGAAAGGATGGATGAAAGTGGGAGACAGTAAAGTGACTGACCTGGCTATGAGAAAAACAGCCAGTCCTGAGAAATAAAATAGTGAGGGTAGAGAAAAACCCCTAGGGTGGATGGGGCGAGAGATAGTGTTTTTGTGTGTGAAGTCAAGGGACTTCAGGGAGTTGAGTTTTAGACACCGAACGAGTCGGTAGTCGACGGAGAACTGTGTTGTGTGATTCTCCGAGCTGTGAATGCAGTCCTAAAACCCAGAGTGGGTTACATAGTGAGCAGAGGCTCCGACCCACTGGGTGGGTCGTATTGTGTGAGATCCAGCTGTGAATAGTAGCTGGATAACTGGTTTATGAATGGGAGATTCATAAGGCCGTGAGAAGGCAGTGATGTGTGCGGATTAAGTGTGAGGAGGATATACTTATTCGGTGGATTTACATTGTGCTTCTGGATGTATAAACATGTTCCGTTTGTCCGTGTTCTTTCTGGATTGAAAGATTATGTGCGCCAACTCAATCTTGTTTCATGACTGGTGAATGTGCACTGCAGGGGTGAGTGGGGTTAAGAGACAGTTAGATAGCTCAATTGACACACCAGGAGCATCGTTACCTAGACAACGACAATCTCACGCACGTATCATCTAGAACGTCGTGTGATATCTGGATGGCTCGTCCTTTCAAGAAACCCATTGCATTAGAGACAGTGGTGTCATTCTATTTATCTGTGTGCTCTTCGCTGAAAGAGAGGAGTTATTATCTGTGACTTCGTTCCATCAAACTAGTCAGCGCGCGGAAAAAAATACGCGGCAGAAATCACAAGCAAAACAGCTGATTTCTTGACCAAGTTTGTCCACGAAAAACAGACGAGAGTCAAGACTCAAGCTAGCCGGGGGGGGGGGGGCGCCAGGAGAATACACGGTACAGGTCAACGGAGAGTGTGAGGTGACGGGGTTGGGTAGTAGTCACAAACAGCACAGGTGAATGTCACGTGGGCAAACCGGTGTTTGCGACAAGAACGGATCAGGACAGTGCGACAATATCGCTGTCGGTGATCAAGACAGCATTGAAAATCAAAGATATTGACAGGTGTGTGTGTGCGAAGGACAACGCACAGTATGTTTGCAGGTCGACAGTTCCAGATTGGTCGACGCAGTAAATAGGATGGGTGGGTACACCAGCGTCCAGGTACTGGGGGAGTACATGCTTGATAAACTCTCTCGGGGAAGGGAGAGGTACGAGAATTGTAAAACAGGGACAATTGACAGTCGCTGATTCGACGGACAGGTGTCTTTGTGGATAACGGAAAATTTCCGAACATTACTTTGTTCGCGGCCAGATTAAGTGTGTATTATTGTGATACAGAGTACTGAGGTACTGACTTGAGGTGTCCGGCAAGGTCAAGGCTGGGGACAGTGGAAAGTTACTGAGATATTCCATAGTGGAACTGGATAAACAAGGTGGTTTTGTGTGAAACCAGACTTTATTGTTCGTCTTTGTTAAAATCCCTTTGTCACCATTTCTCTCTCATGAGCAAATAATTCTACAACGAATAACTACGTGTCGGCATCGCACGCATGGTCGAATACAGTTGCTAAAGAGAACTGACTGTACAAAGTTTAAAGTGCTGAACATTGGCTGCCATTTTCTTTTCTTTTTTGGTGAATCTTGTCGGGTAACGGAAATCCATAACATTTATGATACAGCACAGCGCCATTTCCGCAACGAAAGTATAAAGACGTTTGGATTATTAATTTCTTATCACCACGTCCAAATAAAGTAACAACATATCGAAAGAACACTTTGGATAATTACTATTTACCGTCAACATTTCCGACAGTTGGAACTTGTGATCACCACGTGAATTCAGTAACCACTCAACAAAACAATAAGTCGCTTTGGAAACTAGCGTCGTAGATATCTTCAGCATATTGTGAAAAATTATTAAACAAGAACGTTTGGCAACGGATTAATAAGAACATTATTGTCGGCCAACCATTGTCGGCCAACCATTTGGACATTTTGTTTGCTCTCATTGTCTTATATATACTGTTTTCGGGTGTTAAGCAATTACTTGTATGTGGTCCAGTGTTTGTCAGGAGTAGGGGATTTTTGGGTTGCTTCTGGAGGGTCGGGAGACAGGTCAAAAATTTATTTTCTTACTGTGCACCATGTGTTTTCTGGAAAGTAAATCGTAAGGTCGGTTTGTTTGATTCTGCAATGAAGCAGGGTGGTCCTGGATTATATACCGTGCCTTTTGGGTCTAACGTCAGATCTGTGTATATTTTGAGTATATATTCTTTTTCTTTCTTTCTTTCTTTTCATAATATTTACATATGATATTTGTTGTGTTCGGATATATGTTATTATTGTGATCTTTCGTCATTTCTGCTGTCTTGTGGTCTTTGTCAGTTTATATTATTACGCGCACTGTGGTCGTTTCACACAAGCTTGTGGTTGTTACTGTGGTTTATTTCTTTGTGATCACCGTCTCCGTGTACTTGGCTTGTGAGTCTAGCGTTTTATAGAAAACACTTAGTGTGGATCATCCATTCGTTTGTACATGTATTTATATGTATGTTTAACAATATTTCCAGAAATGTTATACAACTATTTGTTATAGATATATGCGAGGGAGTAGAGGTGATATTTCCCCCTCACTACCTAGTGCATGAAGAGTGACTGTATGGGTACAGGGTGACAGTATTAGTACTACGAATTTACGTAAGTCTGAGTGGAGGTGTACTTAGGGAGGGCACACAAATGCTAACAGCAGAGTTTTTACATTTATAGTTGGCTGACAGACAGCAACGTATCCACAAGTACAAGATGCCTACTTTAATGGAATATATTGAAGCAGGTGAAAGGTTAGGCCTGAAGGGAAAAGAGTTACAGGATTATGCAGAAGCAAAAGAGCAAAAACAAGCTGAAAGAGAACAGAGACAGGCTGAGAGAGAACAAAAGCGTCTACAAGAAGAGACACAACTGGAACTTGAAAAGTTAAAACAAACAAATGCGGTGGAAATCGAGAAAGAGAAGATTAAGATGGAAGCAGAAATTGCTATACAAAAGTTAGAACTATCTTCGAATGGTCAAAGTGAAGAAAGCAGAAGACCTTCCCAGTCATCACAGAGACTAAAACTGCCATACTTTACGGATCGAGACAACTTGGAATCTTATTTGTCGAGATTCGAAGCATCAGTGAAAGTGTTAGGCATCCCAGAAGGCGAGTATGCGATTAGACTGGGCGAGTATTTAACGGGTATGGCCCTAGATACAATGTTTAATTTACCTGTGGAAGAAAGAAACAACTACACTATTTTGCGGCAACGTTTGTTAACAAAGTTCCAACTAACTGAGCATGGCTATAGAACAAAGTTTAGACAGTTAGGACCAGAGACAAATCAAGATTTCACAGATTTTGTTAACACAGTAAAGAACACATTTAACAAATTGATGGAGCTCGCAGAAGTAGGGAAAGATTTTAATAAATTAGTAGATTTAGTGTTAAGAGACAAAGTATTAGCTTCATGTAATACTAACTTAGTAGCTTTCTTTGAGGAACGTAAGCCAAAGGACATAGACACAATGTCACAGTTAGGGCAAAACTACATGACTGCACATCCTAACGTATCTATTGGGAAACTAATGAGTGAGGAAATAGTCTGTGCAGCGTACAATAAACAGGACCAGAATCCAGTCATCAGATCAAGGGCGAAAAGTGTGGATTCAGCACAAAAAGGTGAGCAGCAAGAACCTCAAGATAATGGTTTCCGAGGAAACAATGTTGGTAGAGTAGGACGGTACCCATATAGAAGAGGGAATTTCCAGAGACGTCCACACAGTTATGCCGGATGTTGGAATTGTGGGAGCTGGAGACACAAGGCAGCGGAGTGTGACGTGCAACCAGCCAGTGGGCCAACACATAATAGGAAGAAGGACATTATTTGCTTCAAATTTGGAGGGACAGGGCACGTTAGTTATGAGTGTACGATGGGAAAAACAGAGCACTCTAATGCAGCGCAAGTGATAGAGACCATTAATAATGAAAACTGTAGTGGATGCAAACCTGTTTGAAAAAGAGGGTCAGCCGGTATTAGTGTGCGGTCATACAGTAAAAGCAGGATCGGCAGTGCATGAAGGAGGAAGTCTGAAGCTGCATCAGGGATTTGTCAATGATAGACCAGCGTTAACAATTAGGGATTCCGGATGTACGTCTATCGGAGTGAGGAAAAGTTTAATAGATCCCTGGGATTATACAGGGAAAAAGATTAGATGCATAACATTCAACGGCACAGTAGAGTTCTACCCATTAGCCATAATAACAGTAAAAACACCATATATCACTGGAAGAGTGACAGCGTGTGTTTTGGACTCACCAGTGGCTGATTTGATCATAGGAAATGTTATAGGAGGTAAAGATTGTACAGAAGAGGAAGTAGTTTATTGGGACCAAAAATATAGTGTAAGCAGTAACGAGGTAGTTACCACAAGAGAACCTAAATTAGAGAGTATAGCTGAGGTAGAAGAGGCACTTGAAGTAAACATAGGGACTAAAGACAAGGGTAGTACAGTTGAGCAGATGAGAATGGATCCCAAATATAGTGCTAGTGACTCCCAGAGACAAGATACTACTCTGAACAAATGTTTCCAAGGGTGTAGTAGAGTAGAAAATAGTCAGTCAGGGAAGGGTAGATGGTGCTTCGAGAGGAAGAACAATGTTCTCACTCGCCGCTTGTCAGATAGTGGAACTGCACGTGGGCAAGGAGCAGTACCTTTAGCACATAGAGACCGATATACTAGAACAGCTCAGGATAGTGCTTGTGCAGGGCGCATAGGCATAAGGCGTATGCAGCAGAAAGCAAGGTGCCAGATATATGGGCCAAGATTTAATAAAGAGTTCAGACTAAACAGAGACTCAAGTGTAACGGTGCAATATGCAGATAGGAAAGTTGAGTCAGGTCAAAAGAGTGTTCGCGACATTACTGACCCAGGGCTAGGGATAGCAAACAGATGGTGTAATTGTAGAGGTACCATGAGTCATGGGTACATGAAAGGTAGACACAGCATCGACAGGAATCAGAGGAGGGTTAATGCAAGAACAGAACCACCTGATATAGGGTCGGTACACAAATAGTATTGTGTGGTCGTGAAGTAGTAAGAGACCTGCGGGTACACAAACATGATGTTTTAGATGATATGTTTATTACTATGCCATGTTTTAGTTCATGTATTGGGATACAAGAGAGAAAGTTGTTTGTATTGATGTGTGGGGAATATGGGAGTGTACTAGGAGCATTTGATGTATTATTTAGGGTGGTAGCTAAAGTGAGATGGAGCCATACTTAGGGCTAGGCAATATGTCTGGGTCACATGTTTAGTAAGTTTTAGTCTCCCAATATTTGAAAATGAAATTTTCTTTTAAGAGGGCGGTGATGACATAAGCCTGGGTCATTGACAGTGAGTTGAGTGACCGGACATGAGAAAGAATGGATGAAAGTGGGAGACAGTAAAGTGACTGACCTGGCTATGTGAAAAACAGCCAGTCCTGAGAAATAAAATAGTGAGGGTAGAGAAAAACCCCTAGTGTGGATGGGGCGAGAGATAGTGTTTTTGTGTGTGAAGTCAAGGGACTTCAGGGAGTTGAGTTTTAGACACCGAACGAGTCGGTAGTCGACGGAGAACTGTGTTGTGTGATTCTCCGAGCTGTGAATGCAGTTCTAAAACCCAGAGTGGGTTACATAGTGAGCAGAGGCTCCGACCCACTGGGTGGGTCGTATTGTGTGAGATCCAGCTGTGGATAGTAGCTGGATAACTGGTTTATGAATGAGAGATTCATAAGGCCGTGAGAAGGCAGTGATGTGTGTGGATTAAATGTGAGGATATACTTATTCGGTGGATTTACATTGTGCTTCTGGATTTATAAACATGTTCCGTTTGTCCGTGTTTTTTCTGGATTAAAAGATTATGTGCGCCAACTCAATCTTGTTTCATGACTGGTGAATGTGCACTGCAGGGGTGAGTGGGATTAAGAGACAGTTAGATAGCTCAATTGACACACCAGGAGCATCGTTACCTAGACAACGACAATCTCACTCACGTATCATCTAGAACGTCGTGTGATAACAAGCAAAAACTGCATTCTATAAAATGAAGAGCGTTTTGTGCAATAAGTCACTGTCCTTGAAAGTCAGAAAAAGAGTTCTTGCATGTTACATAGAATCAATCATAACATACGGCTGCGAGTCCTGGAGAAACAAGCGACAAAACCCCTAGAAGCCTTGGAGATGTGGTTTTATAGAAGAATGCTGAAAATTAATTGGACAGCTAAAAACTGCAATCAGAACGTTTTAAGGTAAGCTGAGTCGCAAAGACAACATTTTTATTCATGTTATGAGAAGAAAAAAAAAGCTAGAACATGTTGTGACAACTGGAAATATTTGCCGAAATAGAGATAGTGGAAGACCAAATGAAAAGGTTATTGACAGTCTTGTGTCATGGCACGGAAGGGAGTCAACACACGAATTGATCCATAACGTCGGAGATAATAATTTGTGGAGAAGCATGATCGCCCACGCCAGCCGGCAAGGCACTGGATGATGATGTTGATGATGGTTGCTTATGGCTATTGGTTAACAGAAGCGACGTCGCGTTTATGTGTGCACAGTTTCTCACAGAAGATATCCAATGTTTTTTATTTTCTATTTTTTAGCTAGTTAGTTAGTCGACAGATCATCCTCATTGCACATATAACCATTCAGTCCATAAGTGCTCGGATCCCCTCCTCTGCAAATCTCGCAGCGTGTAGCGGCTAACGACACCAGTTCTGTGCTAGTTTATCTATCTTTTTTTTGCTTCCTGCGTAGTGTTCTTGTTTGGTCACACCTCTTTTAATCTGCTGTTCACGCAGTCTGACCATAGTTGTAGATTTGCAGTCATCACTTGGTTCTCGCAAAAATCTTACTTCTCGTAGTGCATTCAGAATGTCAGCCTGGTTCATGGCGCGTCCGCCCTACACATTAGCCATACCTACGAGCTTGTCAGCCCGCTTATTTCCTTGTACTCCCGCATGCCCTGACACGAAGGTGAAACTAATCTTTGCCAGCCGAGACCGCTCCAGAGACAGCAACCACTCACTTCGGATCCACCCCGTCTCTATCCTCTTGAGCATGCTAATTGAGTCGCTAAGGACACATGCCATAGTGAATGTCTGTCTGTCTATTGCTTTACTTACTGCCATGACTTCCATAGTCAGGCTACTTGTGGTCTCAACAAAAGCACCAGAGTCCTTCTTCACAATTCTCCCTTCGGTCCGCCTCATAAAGGACCATAAGCTTCTCACATGTCGGACAGCATCACCGTCTAACGCAGTGTTTCCCAACCTTTTTTGCGCTATGCCCTACCTAAGCCTTTCAAAAAATTTTATGCAAACCCCCCCCCCCCCCCATCCCCCCTCCCAACATATACATAATTTTTAATATTCAATAATCAAAATGTTCACTAAAGAAACTTGAAAGGTAGGTTTTAAGAAGAAATCACTAGGAAATTATTGAGCAAACACAGTAAGTAACTTTTCAAAACAGATAATGGAGAACTGAAATTCAAGTACAAAATAATTTTAATGAAAGATTTTTCTATATTATTTTAATTATTAGTAATTATTTATAATTTAAATTTAGTGAGATCCTTGAGTTTAATGCTTGCTGCAAAGAGATTTTATGTCAGGTTCCAATTTAGTTATCTTCAGTCTCAGTCTCTCTTCAGCCTGAACGTGATTATCTTCTCTAAAACCTTCCCAAATGTATTTTGAAGGGTGATGATCCTAAAGCTGCTAAGCTTTGAATGATCCTTGAATGGTTTTGGGAGAGGGATGAGACAGATGTGCACCCAGTCCTGCGGTACTGATGGTGTCCTAATGCTCTGGTTAAAGCAGTCGGTCATCTCCTTCAGGTCTACATCGCTCAAAGCTTTCATGTGGCCATACCAAACCCCATCAGGCCCTGGTGCCGTGTCTTTTGCCTTTTTCAAAATATGTTTAACATCCTCAATCCGTATGATGTCTTCAAAATGCATATTCTTCATGGTGCCAATAACTCTTCTCTATCTGCAGCCCTGGTGTCTGCCTCATTATGATTGGTCTACGCTAAAAATCTCTGGAGAAACGCCTCCCCTTTCTCTTTGTCCGTTGTCACGCGCACACCATAATCTCTATAAATTGTTCCCACTGTCATAGGCCGATCCTTTCATTGTATTTGTCTGTGCAGTTTCCAGAATTTTCGCAGTGTTTTATCACCTATAATCTCCTTCATGAAACATTCCCATTTTGCGTTTTTGGCCTCTGAAGCAAAGCGCTTGAAAACCTCCACCCTATCTCTCTTGACCTTTTCCGCTGTATCCACTGCCTCTCATGAGCTTCGGGGTGTCTGTCACACTTTCCTTAGCTGCTTCACTGCAGCTCTCTTTGCCTTCAGAGCATGGTCTACTTCTGGAGTCCACCATATGGGGGTTGCAAAAAAGGAGTTTTAACGGTCATGTTGCATGCCCCCTGTCTGAGGAGTCCAAGAAGACTGTTGGTCCACTCATACCGGAAGGTCTTGCGCGCTCTCCCAGCCTTAACTTTCCTGGATTTAGAGATCAGGACTAAACATAGCATGTGATCACTCCCATGGTCATTCACAACAGTCCACTTTACATCAAGGACTGATGACTGGGAGACAAATTTTCGAATTTCCCCCCTTAAAAATCGAATCACCCCTCTGTGGGGCGTGGGCCCCACGTTGGGAAACACTGGTCTAACGAATTCTCGAAAATCAACGCTTGTACTTCCGCCTCCGCAGCAGCCGGATTTTCTTGTCTGCATTTTCTGTCTAGTTGGATGCAAACTGAAAAGGACGTATAGAAATCTGTTGGCACTTGTACCCACTCCTCGTCATGTTCGAAGTCCTCCAGTGAACACACCTGTTGAAGAATGTCTTCCGCTTGACCCATCCAAGACCTTCCTCTTTTTAAAATGCTGCCCTTCACCTTCCTAATTTCACTATGCATATCGTGGATGTTTTTTTTTTTTTTTTGCGTTGACTCTGAGGTAGGCACATGCTCTGCAAATTTGTAGTCTGTATTCAATGGTTAGAAAATCATGAAGGTAGCGCATAGCCCTGCATGTTGTACCTCTTGTACATCCAATAATATTTTTTATTTTTTATTAATTTATTTTTGAATTTATTTTTTAAATGCTAACTACTCCCGCCACACTTTTATTGCACACGCATCTAACACACCAATGCAAACGACATTTTACACAAGGTGTATATACTCACTAGTATTTACAACTGTGTAAAGTGGACACGACTGGTAAACCGGCACATTTCTCGCACTATAGATCTCAACATTTCTGTTTCCTAAGTGCATCTCAGCCGGCTTCGTGGCTTAGAGGTTATGACTTTTCTCCGTAATCTCGTATACTCTCGTCGGTAACGTGATGACGGTGAGAATCAGCAGTGATTCGAATCGCATCGGTAACTTACGGGGTATGTGAGCCGGCCGCTCAGAAAGCAATGGCAAACTACTGAGCGTAATCTTGCCAAGAAATCAACATACAGCTGAAAGATGCTGGTGTCGACAGCGATGTCTTGTAAAGGATATGCAAAAAAAAAAAAGTGCATCTCAAATAACAAACACATCGACTATGAAAGACAACTCATTGCTTTGCCATTTAAACGGGCAGACAGATATGCAAGTGTAGAAACAAACTGACGGGCGGTCGGTCGGGCAGACGAACGGATGGAGAGACATATATGCGGGCGGGCGGACGAAGGGACATACAGGCAAACGAGAAACATATCTGCTATAATAGAAGTGAATGAATATGTGGTAAGAGACATCCATGCGGCTGTTACAATTCCTTGGAAGACTTCATCGATCAGGGCCGGCACACTTACAGACGATGTGGCTAGATCCGCTAAGTGGTGAAGCCTTAGTTACTCATGCTTCAGAATCTGTCAACTCTGAAAGGTAACTGATTTGTACTCTCCAGTTATATATTTCTCCTTCTGTTTGTTCGTTGTGTGTCCTTCGCTGTCTTTCTTGCCATTTCCTAACGTCGTGTAACAATGTACCGGCAAATGTGAAGCCGTTTCGATGTTATTGCGCAGAAGGTATGCCGGCTGCGTGGCGAGGGAACGCAGTGGCAATAACGGCCACAGACCACGATAGAAACACGCTAATTTTGAGCAGACCGCCATGCTTTGGCATTTTTATGAGAATGGTATGATGCCGGTGGTTCAGAAATCAATGAAATACTACTGAACGTTAACGTGCCATGAAATCACTAACTGCCAAACAATGACTACGACGTCCTGTAAAGGATATACAACTATCTTTTTAAAACTTAAGATATGGGCAAGTTCCTTTCACAAATATTAGTCAGTGGTTGATGTTACCAGTGTCGCCACACGACCTACCTAACATAATGTTTCCTGGTACCCAGGGAGCCTTTTTCACGCCATTGGCCACGTTGGGCATGTGATGATAGATCTATGTTATAGAGAGATGAAGTAGCACTCACTGGGTGATGTGGTCAATTTCACAACGCCACCTTACCCAAGACATTGCTTCGTATCCATTTTAGATTTTAGGGGGCTGAGTGGTCTCGAGGTATGGTGCCGCTTCAAGTATTGGAAGTCCCGGGTTCAAGCCCGGTGAGGGCCGGGATGTTTTTCACGTGGACTTCTAGTAAAAAAATTTCCCCTGGTCTCTGAGTAGTGAGATCGGACGCCCGTGTGTATTGTTGCGCACGTATAAAATCCCTTGGCAGATGGAAATCGAAAAAGAGTAGCCTAACGGTCAAAATTTCGAGTTAAAAATCTACCCAAAGTATTTCAGGATCCTCGCCGGTGCTACGGAGTTCGTGCACTGATTTGAGATTCTTGAGTTAGGAGTAGAACGGAGCATTTTTGGATTACACCCGTGTGCCGTGATGTTGATTCGTCGACTAAACTTAACTTAACATTTTAGGCTAGGTTGACCTGTGTGCGCATGTCAATTTAAAATCCGCCCTTATGCGAATCCAAGTTAGGATCATGGGGCCATTGAGCCATGTGATTACCGGTAATAGTTCACGTGTATACGGAACTATATCTGGGGCGAACCAGGCGTCATGTTACGGTGGTTCCTAAGTGCTATGGCTCCAGCTTATGACAATATATTCTCAGAGATTGTCTCCAAGAATTAGATGGATGCCAACTGTTTGCCGACCCAGTGGTCATGGGTTCGAGTTCCCATCGAGGTGGATTCTAAAACTGACCTGTGCTTCCAGGTCGATTCAGCCATAATAGGTACCAGGAAAATACTAGGGAAGACACGCCTGGAGTGAAGAATGGTCTATGTGTCTACCACAGTACGCCTTCAGGTGTGTTAAAGGGCCCTTTCCAAGTTATTGGTGTTCTTTATAGACCAATCGGCATTCAATAGGTGACGCAGTACACATCACACCGGCCACCTATACTTCAAGGGATATTTCCTGGTACTCATTTTAGGCTTGGTCCATGTTAGCATAGTAACAATCCACCTCGGCGGGGACTAGAACACACACCCACCGGGCCGGCAGATAGTCGTGCCAGACAGTTAGTCCATGTTAGCATAGTAACAATCCACCTCGGCGGGGACTAGAACACACACCCACCGGGCCGGCAGATAGTCGTGCGAGACAGTCGTAATCAAACGTGTCTATTTCGTCTTGAACACACCCAAATACCGATGACGTTATGTCTAGCAGCTCTGTTCCAAATTCCATCTTGAATTGTTTCTTCCAGACGAGGTTTCCTTCACGACTTTTCTAACCAACTTTGAGCTGACTCAATCTATTTCTAATGGCTGCGCGTGCAGGCGCTTGTCAATTTGCAATCAATCTGTGCGTTTTCAAACTTTGTGCTCCATGAACAGAAGCAAGAAAAGCAATGGTCAGCTAAAAGTCTATTTTATTGCGACTGAAAAGGCCAGCACTTGTACTGAGGTAAATATAATTAAAGAAGTGCAGAGTTTTATGTAAGAGGGTCATCCAGCTAGTACCCATGTGACAATATGCTGCACGATTTTATATATCTGCGTGATTGGGGGTGTGTGGGTAGTATATGTTTATGAGTGAGTGTTGATGGGTTATGCGATGTGTGGAGGATGTCTGTGTGGGAGGGCTATGTGTGTATGTGGGTGGATGTGTGGGTGGGAATGGGTGTGTGGGTGCATGCATGTGTGCCTGGGTGTGTGTGTGGGTGTGGAGATGCGTGTAGGTGGGGATGTGTGTGAGTGTGGGACGTGTGCGTGGGGGATGGGTAGATTGGTGGGGGAATGTATGTGTGCATTGGGGTGTGTGTGTGTGGTTTGGTGGGGGATGTGTGGGTGGCATTGTCTTTACATTAATTAATGCATTTCTAAAACTTTTATTCATAAGTATGTAGTCTATTTGGTTGCGTATTTTCATATCAGGGCTTTTCCATGTGTATAGTCGTCTTTTATGGTGTTTACACCATGTGTTTCAAATTATCATATCATTAATATTTGCCCATTCTATTAGTTTCTCTCCTCTTTTATTTCCTGTACCTAAACCGTAATTCCCCACTATATCCTTTATTTTTTCCTTTCCTACATTTGCATTAAAATCTCCCAGTTTTATTTTTATTTCTTGTGATCCCATTTGAGCTATTGCCATTTCTATCTCATCGTAAAAGTGTTGTATTTCTTCATCACTACTGCTTGATGTTGGTGCATATACTTGTACATGTATAATATTTATATCTATTGGTTTGCCTTTGATTTTGACCATTATAACTCTATCTGAAATACACCAGTATCCATTCATACATTTCGCTGTTTTTTCATCAAATATTATTCCTACACCTTTTTCATATGTGTCTCTTCGAGAATAAATTATTATGTGTTCGTTGGTTATAATTTTGCCAGATCCCTTCCATCTCACCTCACTTATGCCTAGTATATTCATTTTCATGTTTTCCATTTCTCTTAGAATATTGTTTAAATTTCCTAGTTCATTTAATGTCCTAACATTCAATGTTCCTACTCTAAATTTATTTAGTTTATTTATAGTTTTAGTTTTGCCATCAGTAGCTGGATGACGGTCTGGTGTCACCTGTGGCTCATGACTGTCCCTACGGGACGAGGATGTCCTAAAAAAGCCAGTAACGTCGTTCATTATTTCTGAAATTTCGCTGTAGCTACGGAGTTCGTGCTTTGCGAGGCGCTTTCGGTGAGTCTCCCTGCGGAAAGAGACCGAGCCATATGGAATAAAACTCAGGTCAATGAAGTCTTTCTGGTGACTGCCGTTTCCATCGACGATGAACTGTATATTTCGTGGAGGACTTCTATGTTGGCATTCTGGCAGAGGCATTATGCACAGTGTACCTGTGCGAGCTGTTGGCTTGCCGACGCCATGAAATCTTGGGAAGATAATGTCGTAGTTTCCCCTTACCTTCCACATTCACATGGTGATCTTTTAACTCTGCCTTTGACAGCCATGTCCGACTGTCAGGACAAGTTAGTGCCCTGCTCTGCTCAGCTGCAGAGTTGTCCACTGATTCCGGTGGATACTCGGTCCCCAGAGCTGTTTTAGCCACACCGAGGTGTGTTTCCATCCTCTACCACGTGGAGGTGCAGTTGAAATTTTCCCTTCCTAAAGTTATGGTTTATGACCAAAACTCTCCATTACTGGAGTCTTCCGGTTTCAAGATGGCGGCAGACGGTCGGGTTGTTTTGTGCTCGTTAACTTTTTCGCGAAGGAGATGGATTTATTAATCTCTTGCGTGTAATTTGTGTGCCAGGATGTAAAACCAGGAGTTTCTACTCAAGATCTGCGCGGATGCTACGGAGTTTCGTGCATCGAGCGAAGCAATCCTTGAGTGAATTTTTCGGAGCGTGTGTGGTTTCTGTTTTCGGTTTTTCAACATTACGGAACAACGTGTGTTCTCCGAGCGGTCAGCAGTCAACCTAACGAGGCGGTGTGGGCGCCGGGCAAGCAGAAAGCGACAAGGTAAGCGTGGTGGTTTAAGACGTTTTAGACTCAAGTGTCACCGTCTAGGACTCAGGAATATCCATATTCTGTATTGGAACTGCGCCAGTGTAAAACAACGAGGCTCTATTTCAGAAATCCTGGTTTACAGGAACGACATTGTAGTGCTCCAGGAGACGAGACTGTGCGATCAGCTACTCCGAATTGCCTGCTTCAAATGTTTCTGCAACAGACGACATCTGGGAATGACAATTCTCGTTCGTGACAGCATGGTGGCGTCAGAGCTAGTCATGTCCAGTTGGGACAGTGACGATATACAAATACAGGCGTTGAGAGTTCAATCCAGTATACCATTCGTGTTGGTTAATGTTTATGCCCGCAACGCGAGTATGGATTCCCAGAAGTGGCAGTTCTTAAGTGACATATTAGGTCACGAGAGAAATGTTATTTTCTGTGGCGATTTAAACGCTAAAGGCAAATCATGGGGAAACATTTCCTCCAACACACAAGGGGAGGAGCTCGAGACTGCACTTGAAACCATTGACCTGGTTTGTATCAACAGTGGCTGTGTCACCAGGACAGCAAGCCGTCCATGCGATGAGGAAAGTGCTATTGATCTGGCGCTGGTTTCACCTTCACTCACTACAGTGTGTAGATGGGGTGTCCTAGGACACTACTGCAGCGACTACCACCCTTGCAGCATATTGGTGGAGAAAGGCAGAACCAGGCAGCATAAGCCAAAGGTAAAGACTTTCCAGGATGACAGCACAGGCAAGATGTGGTGATTAAAATAAGACGCGACAAGCGCAGAAAGCTTCAGGGCAGGAAAAAAAGCTGGGAGCAGCCACCTTGGTGGATTTTCGAGGTGGAGAAGGCTTGGGTGGATAAGTGTAGTGCTGTAAGGAGATGGCAAAATGCCAAGAAGAACAGAGCTGGTCATCCTAGTCCCTGCATGCACTTAGAAAGAGAGATATACACACAAAAGCAAGCTATTTAAAAAAACTGGTCAAGGTGGTTAAAAGCGAAAAATGGGCAGAGGTGTTTCAAAGAGTAAGCACAGACAAGTCACTGAAATTGTTCTGGCGACTACATAAAAGCATGAGTGGTGTAGTCAAGAATAAGAGCATTTCTGACTTCCAAGGTGCTGACCTCATTTGGCAGAGGACTGACGAGGACAAGGGCAAAGTCCTCTTTGAACGCTATCTAGAGCAGAGCAACCAGACAGACATGGGAGGCCGAAATCTGGCCAAGGAGGTCACCCCAGACAGGTGCAAGGCCCAGAACACTTCTGATGAAAACACAGTTACAGTTAAAGAAATCAAGGCTGTGCTTCGACGATAAAAAAACAGCGCTCCAGGGCTTGATGGCATCAGATACGACGACATCAATAGGTGTACCGACAGCGAGCTAGAGAAACTAGCAGACACGTACAACAACAGTATAGGGAGTGCTAGCATCAAGGAGGAGTGGTTACACAGCTATCTGATTCCCTTGCCGAAGCCTTACAAAGACCACAAAAAATTCAGGGATATCGAATTATAACCATGCAGAATACAATAGGCAAGCTGCTGGAGAAGGTAATTGCCAGGAAAATATCAAGCCAGCTAGAGATGCAAGGTGTTTTCCCACCTATCCTGGGTGGGTACCGTCCATAAAGAGAAACCTGGACCAATGCAGCAGTTTTTACCCATGATGTCTATGAAGGATTCCACTCAGCCATTGAAACCTTTGCTGCAGCGATTGATCTTGAGGACGCGTACAACAGAGTACCATTGGATTGTTAATGCTCCAGCTCCTTGAACTCAAAGTAAGTCCATTCCTACTTAGTTGGATCGCTGCAGCCCTCTTCCAACGGAAAGTAGTTTTTAGATGTGGCAGTTGGACTTCGGAACCAACAACAATATATCATGGCCTACAACAGGGATCTCCGGTGCTGTTCAACGCCTACACAGTGAGAATCACACGTGAGCAGATCACTGGACCTGGCAGGACATTGTCATATGCCGATGATGTTTTAGTGTATCGTCAGGGTAAGGATAGGAAGCAGGTTGCTGTGGAACTACAAACCGACCTCAATCGCATAAGTACTTGGTGTGATGAAGCTGGAGCAATGGTCAACCCAACAAAGGCAACAGTGACTTGGTTCTCGTTGAATAATCATATTGTCAACACTTCAACACCAACTGTAAAGCTGTGTTCAGAGATGGTGGAAAGAACGCAGGCAATGAATTACCTGGGGATACGGTATGATCGAAGCCTTGCTTATAATGAGCACATAGACCAGGTGATAACAATGGCCAAGCGGGGCTTGGCTGCGATGCGGGTGATGGCGGCAGAAAACTGTGAGCAGCGCCATCTATGTCTTCTGTACGAGGGGCTGGTCATGTCTGTTTTTGAGTATGCAATGGCAATCCTGACACTCAGGCGTAAGCAGATAGAAATTATGGAAAGGATACAGAATGAAGCTATGCGCATTATTCTTGGATGTACAAGAGATACAGCATGCAGGGCGATGCGCTACCTTCTTGATATTCCAACCATTGAAGAGAGAATACAAGTTTACAGAGCACGCGTCTACATCAGAGTTAACGCAAACACACAACATCCATTACATAGTGACATTATGAAGGTGAAGCGCAGAAGGTTAAAAAGAGGACGGTCGTGGATGGGTCAAGCCGAAGACATTTTTCAACAGGTGTTTTCACTTGAGGACTATGAACCTGGCGAGGAGTTGGTACAAGTGCCAACAGATTTCTGCACATCCTTTTCAGTTTGCATCCAACTAGATAGAAAATGCAGACAAGAAAATCCGGCTGCTGTGGAGGCTGAAGTACAAGCGTTGATTTTCGAGAATTCGCTAGACGGTGATGCTGTCATCTACACAGACGGGTCGATCGTCCGACATGTGAGAAGCTCATGGGCCTTTACGGCTCGGGCCGGAGGGAGAATTGTGAAGGAGAACTCTGGTGCTTTCACTGAAACCACAAGTAGCCTGACTATGGAAGTCATGGCAGTAAGTAAAGCAATAACATGGCTCGAGACACAGACATTCACTGGGGCATGTTTTCTTAGCTAAACGACCTCAGGAAGTCTCTTTGACTTCTACGAGAAGTGAATCTCCAGAGCGAGATGATACGAAATCATTTTCAAAGAGATAAAAGGTGAAGCCTTTTCGGACGCTGGTGTTCCCTTCTGCTTCGATTAATAAGGACTTTAACTAAACCCGACTGAGGCAGGCAGAAATGGAAAACCGGAATCCGTTGTGGTCTGCAATGCTGCAGCTCATGAAAAGATACATTTTATAAGTTTGGATCAAGTGATGGATTGCTTCGAAGAAAGCTAACCTTATCATTTACGTCGATTGGGTTTGGTACATAAAGTTCTGCCAGGCAGAAAATTCCAGACGTGGAGGGAAGAATATTCCAGCTGTCGTGAACTCGGAGTATTATAATAAAGACAGTCAGGATACACATGAAATTATTATGAGTCGGAATACTGACTTTGATTTTGTACAGACAATTATGTCATTGGCAATTAAGAAAATGCTTCTGTGGAGCAAACCACTACATCTGTACAGCTGAAGCTATCAGGGAATCTGAGCTGACGGAACCTATAGAAAAACAAGTCAAGACTGATTGGAAACAAACACACTTAGTACATTATCTACACTTCGTTCCGGTGGATGTGAGAGTAGTTGATCAGCTGTGAGTATTTCACCAAAACAGTGATACCACTTTACAGACCTCGGAGTACAACTTTATTTCTCAAGGTTGGTCAGCTTGGCATAAAGGACTCTACAGCAGAGAAACTCACTCTGTTAACAAATTCTCCACGAGAGGGAACGCAGCAACGAAGTGGGAAGATTGTTACACCATACTTGGAAAACGGAAATCGCCAATTTTGTTCACATCATGGGACCCTGGTGTTTAAAATAAGCACTCACAGAAAGAGGAGATTTAAGGATCTTATATTAATCTATTATCGACGACGGAAAATAATCGTGAACAACCTTCCTGTGATCAATCCACTCAAGAAATCACTATAGGCATTCCATAGACTGAAAGGGCTATGGCAAGTGATAGGGTGGACTAAAGCAGTTTTTCAACGGCACAGAGGAATGGCGTTGATTTAGATTTTTCACGGAGTGGTAAAGATAAAAAGAAAAAAAGAACCCACGTCGACTATCGGACTTTACGTAAATGTTGCACGGAAACCCGACATGAACCAGGGAGACGGAAATATCTAAATTATTCTGCAATTACGGACATGGAATACCTGTAGGCAATTACTAGACAACCCATTGCCACAGGGGATATTGAGATATCAGACTTAGGACAACTATGGAACTGAGAGTGTGTAGATGCATTATTAAGAACCACCCAATAAAAGTAGATACAGGCTTTATATGAACTCTACTTAACTGTGAAGTCGTGTGACGTAAAACTGTTCGGCACGTCAATATGCGTCTTCGGTGTTGCAGAAGTATGAAAGAAGTGTAAATTGTGAAAACAATGCTCGAGTTAACGATTCAAACAATACTCTTTTGTATCTCAGTGAAACGCGCGGACGCGTGACAAGTTTACAACAATGTCTCCTACCAGACTGACGGGCAAGATATATGTGAAGATCAACGATTACCGCTCTGACAGGATTATGCTATCAATCAATCAATCAATCGTGTGCCATGCCGGAAAGCGTGGCGGTCAGGACTCGCCATTTCACTCGATCACCAGCGTCGTGGATCAGCTCAGTGTTCCTGTCTCGTCCATGCCATGTGGCCAAGCCATCCAAGTATTTTACTCTCGGCCTTTCTTTTGGTTTGTTCCCTTCGATCTTGCCAGTTGTCACTAAGTTCTCCAATCCATTTCTTCTCATAACATGTCCAAAAAATTTTGACTGTCTACGTCTAATTTCTCTAATCAATTTACGATTTTCATTTGTCTCCTGTAGTACTTGGTCATTGGTTTTTCTGTCTGTCCATGGTATTCTTTGCATTGTCCTCAGAAACCACATTTCTGCAGCCATCAGATGTTTTTCAGCTTGACTACACACTGTCCAAGTTTCACATCCATACAAAAGAACAGGCTCTATGTATCCCCTCAACTCTCTTTTCCTCGTTTCAATTGACATCTTTTTATTTGTCAGAATGTTTTTCATCTTGTTAAAGGCTACTTTCGCCATGGCGATTCTTGTTCTAATCTCTTCAAGGCATCTCTCATCAGATATTATGACTGTTCCGAGATAATTGTACCGATTCACTTGTTGAAGAATATTCCCATTTACTTGTATATTACATTGTGGTACTTCGTTCTTCCTAGTGATGACATAACTTGTGTCTTCTTACAATTTAATTCCAACCCGAGCTGCTCACTGTGTACAACAACCGCTATACCTATATGCTATACCTAATTGAATTCAATAAACAGTTCTAACACTTGTGATCAAGACAGGACAAATCAACAAAGACGATTTATAGCAGTATGCCAGCTTTCAACATTTCCAAATGGTCCGATCAGAAAGGCATGACATGTATGTTTGCCTCATTGAATGGTAGAAGGGTGGTAACCACTTATCAATTTGGCAAATATTGTCGGAAATGTGTGTAGTATTTAGGCTATCTGGAAGTAAGTTAGGTGTTAGATGGACAATCCAACACGAAAATGCGGTGATAAGACACACACACGCGCGCGCGCGCGCACACACACACACACACACACACACAGACACATATATATATATATATATATATATATATATATATATATATATATATATATATTTATAATCAAGTGCCCTGTCAGCTGGCGTAGGCGTTCACGGCTCTCCACAGAGAGCCTTCGGCTTGACCCATCCACTACAGTCCTCTTTTTAACCTGCTGCCCTTAACCTTCATAATTTCACTATGCAGTGGATGTTGTGTGTTTGCGTTAACTCTGAGGTAGGCGCGTGCCCTGCAAACTTGTATTCTCTTTTCAATGGTTGGAAAATCAAGAAGGTAGCGCATCGCCCTGCATGCTGTATCTCTTGTACATCCAAGAATAATGCGCATAGCTTCATTCTGTATCCTTTCCATCCTTTTTATCTGCTTACGGCTGAGAGTCAGGATTGCCATTGCATACACCAAAACAGACATGACCAGCCCCTCGTACAGAATACATAGATGGCGCTGCTCACAGTTTGCTGCCGCCATCACCCGCATCGCAGCCAAACCCCGCTTGGCCTTTGTTATCAGCTGGTCTATGTGCTCATTATAAGCAAGGCTTCGATCAAACCGTATCCCCAGGTAATTCATTGCCTGCGTTCTTTCCACCGTCTCTGAACACAGCTTTACAGTTGGTGTTGGGGTGTTGACAATATGATTATTCAACGAGAATCAAGTCACTGTTGCCTTTGTTGGGTTGACCATTGCCTCAGCTTCATCACACCAAGTATTTATGCGTTTGATGTCGGTTTGTAGTTCCACAGCAACCTTCTCTCTATCCTTTCCCTGACGATACACTAAAACATCATCGGCATATGACAATGTCCTGCCAGGTCCAGTGATCTGCTCACTGGTGATTCTCACTGTGTAGGCGTTGAACAGTACCGGAGATAATGGTGATCCCTGTGGTAGGCCAGGATATATTGTTGTTGGTTCCGAAGTCCAACTGTCACATCTAAAAACTACTTTCCGTTGGAAGAGGGCTGCAGCGATCCAACTAAGGAGGAATGGACTTACTTTTATTTCAAGAAAAGCATTAAAAAATCCAATGGTACTCTGTTGTATGCGTCCTCAAGATCAATCGCTGCAGCAAAGGTTTCAATGCCCTAGTGGAAACCTTCATAGACATCATGGGCAAAGACTGCTGCATTGGTCTAGGTTTCTCTTTTTGGACGGTACCCACCCAGGGTAGGTAGGAAAACACCTTGCCTCTCTAGCTGGCTTGATATTTTCCTGGCAATTACCTTCTCCAGCAGCTTGCCTATTGTATTCTGCATAGTTATAATTCGATATCCCTGAATTTTGTGTGTGTGTGGTCTTTGTCAGTTTTCGGCAAGGGAATCAGATAGCTGTGTAACCACTCCTCCTTGATGCTAGCACTCTCTATACTGTTGTTGTACATATCTGCTGGTTTCTGTAGCTCATTGTCGGTACACCTATTGATGTCGTCGTATCTTATGCCATCAGGCTGTTTTTTGATCGTCGAAGTACAGCTTTGATTTCTTTCACTGTCACTGTGTCTTCATCCGAAGTGTTCTGGGCCTTGCACCTGTCTGAGGTGACCTCCCATGTCTGTCTGGTTGCTCTGCTCAAGATAGCGTTCAAAGTGGGCTTTGCCCTTGTCAGTCCTCTGCCAGATGAGGTCAGCACCTTGAAAGTCAGAAATGCTCTTATTCTTGACTACACCACTCATGCTTTTATGTAGTCGCCAGAACAATTTCAGTGACTTGTCTGTGCTTACTCTTTGACACACCTCTGCCCATTTTTCGCTTTTAACCACCTATCCAGTTTGTTTCTAAATGGCTTACTTTTGTGTTCATCTCTCTTTCTAAGTGCATGCAGGGACTAGTGGTCAAGTAGTGGTCAAGTGCTCGAGTGATCACTTAAATTGTAGGAGAAAGTACGTGTATTAAAAACCGTGATAGGTAAAGTAAGGAGGAAGCAGTAGTAGTGATAATAGTAGTAGAAATAGTAATATTAGTTGTAGCGATACCAATAGGTAGAGATACAAGTCTCTTTATCGGAATGTGTAAAAGTCACACAAGCACAAAGACAACCACACAAAGACACATACGTACAAACACACTCACAATGGAACAATACCACACTTGATACACACATTCAGACAAGTACACACACATCTCCTACTATTACTACTGTCACCACAACAACAACTTCACACAGACAGATATGAACATGGAAATCACAAGTACAGACACACATATCACACACAGACATGAACATGGAAATCACAAGTACACACACATCTCCTACCATTTATACTGTCACCACAACATCAACTATACACATGTACACATACAAAGACAACCACACACACGTACAAACAAGAACAAAGACACATACACACTTGTACATACAGACATGAACAGTGACAAATACACACAAACACAACCACACACACGTACAGACATGAACATGGACATCACAAGTACACACACACACAACTCTTATCATTACCACTGTCACCACAACATCAGCTATACACAAGTACACACAGACAGACACACAAGTACCGACACGCCCACACCCATATCCTCTTCCTTGCCCACAAGAGCAATCACTTGACAAATACACAAAGAGACGGCGCATCACAAGTACACACACACAAACACAAAGACAACCACACACACCCATAAACAAATACACGTACAGACACACTCACACAGACAGACACATACACTTGACAAATACACAAAGAGACGTCGCACAACCTTCTTGTTAGCGAACGTGGATGTCCGAGAAAACATCCTAGTAGTAGATTTGGCGGGTCCCTACGGCGCCATATGCAAAAGTCATTAAGTGGGCGGTCGGTAGCCGTGAGTTATCGATCACATGAAGGCGGGCGGTTGCGTGAGAAAGAAAGCCTGGCGTTGTCTACAAAACTACCACGTCAACCCTGTAGTGTCGTGTGCACAACGCAGCCAGTGTATAAAATAGACGGCGTCTCTTGTGAGCTCTGTGTCAGTCGTTCGCGCTACAGCAGATATTTCACCATTGTTTACGTGCTTACCTGGCTAACCCTCGCCGCAGAGTTATTTGTGAAACACGCTGGTGTGATAGTATCCGCGTAGTATTGTTCATGTAATGACATGCTGGCATCTGATTGTTGATAAAACAGTGAAACATATATTGTTTTTAGACTAGTGCTTATTGAGATTCAGTCCTCGCCTTGTTCGTGCTTACAGCAGAACTTTTTGCGCTTGTAAAAACACCGAAAGTGCTTTGTAAAACTTGACAGAACAATACAGTTGTGTAAATTATTCATATACAAGCAATATTAGCAGCCCGTTTATCAATATGGCCAGTACTACTAAATCGGTTTTCATGTGTTCAGTGTTCGACAAATCCTTTTGTGATAAGTATAACCTTACGCGCCACATTCGGACCATTCACACCCATGAGGATAAAGCACACTTATGTCATATATGTGGATAATTTTTCAACAGAAAAGACAATCTACAACGACATATACGAACACAGCATCAGGCACGTATGGATACACCAGAATCAATTCCCACAACTGCATCAACAACATCATCATAACACCAGAGGACAGCACCACATGTATATTTATGGCATCCTCATAGCGTAATATCTACTCAAGTAGCAGACCACCACTGTACACTTGTGACAAATCCTTCAGTGATAAGTATAAGCTTACCCATCACAGTGGGACTATTCACAGCCATAATGATTAAATATATACCTGTGAGTTATGTGACAATCTATATAATTGGAAGGATAACCTACAACGTTACTACGAACACATCACCAGACATCCACAGTACCATCACGAGAAAGGACGACACCCATATCTCTAAAGCACAGAAATACACTACTGCGCTCATAGTAGCAGAGGATATCCAACAAAATGATAGGGACAGTTTGGCAGCCCTTAAGGCGTACTGCAAAGAGCTGTCGATCATGCTACCCAATCAGGTGGTGGTATTAGAAAAATTTGACGACCACCGCTCCCGGGTGATTTTGGAATGATACGTACACCTGGACCTTCATAAAAAGAATTATTCGAATATCTTGGCATGATGGTTCTCTCCAACTCTCATGCGTGTCTTCATTCTGGATCCTAAACAAATAAGGTATAGGGCTGTGTGATAACCTCGACAACACCAGCGCTGTTTGATAGTCAACCAATCTATAGTTAGATGAGTGATCAGAGCCCACCAGCCCAGTGACAGGCAGCCCAGGACAACTCAGACAACTGTATACCAATGGGTGACCCAAGAAACAAGGTCACTAAACCAGAATCAAATTATGGTGTCCTTAAATGTTATATTTTTTTCACTAACCATGTATGCCATTGATTATGAATTTTCTTATGACAGTGATACAGTGATATCACTAAACTGTTTTGTTGAATATGTTGCGAACACATTATCGTCCCACATATTTTGGTGATAAAATATTGAAACCAAGATTTTTTTTTTTGCTGTTTCATTTTCTTTAGTGGTTTGTTTTCGTGACATTGTCCCGTTCTTGTCTTTTCTTGTCGGAGAGGAATGAACAGAGACACATGCAGACATGTACAGAGACATAAACACTTGATACAGATATGAACACAGTCGGGGGAAAAGTTATGCCAAATACAGAAATATCTAAGCCAAATGTATGAAAAGTAGGAAACTTTGTTAGACAAAACGTGCACTGTAACAGTCAAATAGGAAAATATGTTAGTCAAAGGGGAAATATGTTTGGTCAAGGAAAGAAATATTTCATTCAAGCTTATGAAAAGTAGGAAACTTTGTTAACCAAATGTGAAGAAAATATCGTCCAAAGAGAGAAATATTTCAATCAAACTTATAAATATCTCGTCCACACTTATGAAAAGAAAAGAAAATTGTCAGCCAATCTAAGAAATAGGTATGTAAAAGTAAGAACTGATGGTGGGCTCTGATCACACATCTAAGTATAGATTGGTTGACTATTAAACAGCGCTGGTGTTGTCGAGGTCATCACACAGCCCTATACCTTATTTGTTTAGGATCCAGAATGAAGACACGCATGAGAGTTGGAGTGAACCATCATGCCAAGATATTCGAATAATTCTTTTTATGAAGGACAAGGTGTACGTATCATACCAAAATCACCCGGGAGCGGTGGTCGTCACTTTTTTCCAATACCACCACTTGATCTAGTAGCATGATCAACAGCTCCTTGCAGTACGCCTTAAGGGCTGCAAAACTGTCCCTATCAATTTGTTGGATATCCTCTGCTACTATGAGTGCAGTAGTGTGTTTCTGTGCTTTAGAGATATGGGTGTCTAAGGGTGTCGTTCTTTCTCGTGATGATACTGTGGATGTCTGGTGATGTGTTCGTAAGTAACGTTGTAGGTTATCCTTCCAATTATATAGATTGTCACATAACTCACAGGTATATATTTCATCATTATGGCTGTGAATGGTCCCACTGTGGCGGGTAAGCTTATACTTATCACTGAAGGATTTGTCACAAGTGGCACAGTGGTGGTCCGCTACTTGAGTAGATATTACACTATGAGGATGCCATAAATATACATTTGGTGCTGTCTTCTGGTGTAATGATGATGTTGTTGATGCAGTTGTTGGACTTGATTCTGGTGTATCCATACGTGCCTGATGCTGTGTTCGTATGTGTCGTTGTAGATTGTCTTTTCTGTTGAAAAGTTGTCCACAGATATGACATAAGTGTGTTTGATCCTCATGGGTGTGAATGGTCCGAATGTGGCGAGTAAGGTCATACTTATCACAAAAGGATTTGTCGGACACTGAACACGGGAAAACCGATTTGGTAGTACTGGCCATATTGATAAACGGGCTGCTAATATTGCTTGTATTAGAATAATTTACACAACTGTATTGTTCTGTCAAGTTTTACAAAGCACTTTCGGTGTTTTTACAAGCGCAAAAAGTTCTGCTGTAAGCACGAGCAAGGCGAGGACTGAATCTCAATAAGAACTAGTCTCAAAACAATATATGTTTCACTGTTTTATCAACAATCAGATGCCGACATGTCACTACATAAACAATACTACACGAGTACTATCACACCAGCGTGTTTCACAAATAACTGCGAGGAAGGTTAGCCAAGTCAGCACGTAAACAATGGTGAAATATCTACTGTAGCGCGAACGACTGACACACAGCTTACAAGAGACGCCGTCTATTTTATACACTGGCTGCGTTGTGCACACGACAGTACGGGGCTGACGTGGCGGTCTTATAGACAACGCCAGGCTTTCTTTCTCACGCAACCGCCCGCCTTCATGTGACCGATAACTCACGGCTACCGACCGCCCATATAATGACTTTTGCATATAGCGCCAAAGGGACCCGCCAACTCTACTACTAGGATGTTTTCTCGGACATCCACGTTCGCTAACAAGAAGGTTGTGCGCCGTCTCTTTGTGTATTTGTCAAGTGTATGTGTCTGTCTGTGTGAGTGTGTCTGTCCGTGTATTTGTTTATGGGTGTGTGTGGTTGTCTTTGTGTTTGTGTGTGTATACTTGTGATGTGCCGTCTCTTTGTGTATTTGTCAAGTGATTGCTCTTGTGGGCAAGGAGGAGGGTGTGGGTGTGTCGGTACTTGTGTGTCTGTCTGTGTGTACTTGTGTATAGCTGATGTTGTGGTGACAGTAGTAATGATAGGAGATGTGTGTGTGTGTACTTGTGATGTCCATGTTTATGTCTGTACGTGTGTGTGGTTGTGTTTCTGTGTAATTTTCACTGTTCATGTCTGTATGTACAAGTGTGTATGTGTCATTGTTCTTGTTTGTAAGTGTGTGTGGTTGTCTTTGTATTGTGTGTGTACTTGTGTATAGTAGATGTTGTGGTGACAGTAGTAATGGTAGCAGATGTGTGTGTACTTGTGATTTCCACGTTCATGTCTGTGTGTGTGATTATGTGTGTCTGTACTTGTGTTTTCCATGTGTTCATGTTTGTCTGTGTGTAGTTGTTGTAATGACAGTAGTAATGGTAGGAGATGTGTGTGTACTTGTCTGAATGTGTGTATCAAGTGTGTTATTATTCCATTGTGAGTGTGTTTGTACGTATGTGTCTTTGTGTGGTTGTCTTTGTGTTTGTGTGACTATTACACATTCCTATAAAGAGACTTGTATCTCTACCTATTGATGTCGTTTCAACTAATATTACTATTACTACTGCTATTATCACTAATACTGCTTCCTCCTCACTTTACCCATCACGGTTTCACTACACGTACTTTCCCTTACAATTTAAGTGATCACACGAGCACTTGACCACTACTTGACCGCGTCATCGATCACTTTAACCACTCTCATAGTCTTAAGCGCTTCCTCCTCTACAATTTTAGTGGTCACTCGACCACTTGACCACTACTTGACCACCGCTTGACCATTACGTGACCACTGCTTGATCACCCTATGATCATCGCCATGTATCTAAACCTAATTTCCGCCAAAGTTTCCTCACTTGACCACTTGACCACTGCTTGACCACTGCTTGACCACCCTTTGATCATCACCATATCACTACACCAACTTTCAGCTAAACTGTACTCACTTGGCCACTTGACTACTACTTGACCACTGCTTGACCACTGCTTGATCACCCTTTGATCATCACCATATCACTAACCTATTTTCCCCCTAAACTTTTCTCACTTGACCACGTCTTGACCACCCTTTGATCATCACCAATAGTTGTTATCCTAACCGATTCGAATCCTAGACTCTCAAAACGCAACCACCTCTAGCTCATCGCGGTGTTGTCTACTCCGTCCTATAAGCTACAGAACCCCTACGTCTTAGTATCAAAGGTACTCGCAACCGACTGCACCCACAACCACCTATACTGGCATAATTGTTGTAGCATAGGTATTATTATTTGTAACACGAGTTCCCTCTTCCGTATCCATACACAATGAAAATATGCCTACATCTCTACAGACCATATACTATTTCCACTACTATAGCCCTCACTTCAAAACACTCCTCTCACATTCTGGATCCATACACAACGACAATATGCCTACAACTCTACAGGGCATATACTATTTCCACTACTATAGTCCTCACTTCAAAACACTCCATAAGTACTTTTCCACCTTTTCTATTTTACGCTCACACACTTCAACTCAGACACATTTTTTTTCTCCCACACAGCTATTAGTTTCCAAAATTATTTCACCGACCCAGATTTTTTCCACCGACTTTCAGTTTCGCCACAAATTTCCCAACTTTCCACAATTTTCACGTGACCCAGTTTTTCGAAAAAAAATTTCCAGCATTTCCAGCATCATCAATTTCCAGCATTATCCTCATCTTCAAAACTGGTTAGTACCCTACAAAGATCACTACTATTGTGGTTAGTTACTCTGGCAGTCAAGGAATTCGCAACATTCGTCTCAAAAACCATATCACTTTTGCTTCTGCGTTCTTCCTAATTTGTTCATTTGCATTCCAAGATTCACTGCTATACAGCAAAACTTATTCTATAAAGCATTTCAACACTCTCTTTCTTACATTCATTGATAGTGACGTATTGCATAAGATACTCTTAATTTTCTTAAATGCGGCATTTGCCTGCCTTATTCTGCTCTTAATCTGTGTTGTACATCTTCCATCTGATGTTATGAATACCCTTAGGTTTTAACATTATCCACTTGTTTAAGAATTTTTCCTTCTATTTCTATGCCACATTTTGGTGTCACAATTTTCTTTGATATCACCATCGTTACTGTTTTCCTGATATTCTTTGCAATCTTTGTTACTACAATATCCAATTGTTGTAGGTCTGTTGCATTATCCGTCACCAATACTGTGTCATCTGCACAGCGTATATTGTTTATGTTATAACCTTAGATTAGTATTCCTGGATTCTCTTTGATCTCTCTCATTATTACTTCGCTATAGAGGAAGACGAGATCCCGTGACAAGACACACCCCTGTCGTACTCCTAGCTTTATTTGTTTGCAACTACCCTCTTTATTTCCAATTTTAAATGCTGCTACTTGGTTGAAGTAAATATTCTTTATTGTTCTTAAATATGTCGCAACAATGTTGATATCTTCTAACATGTTAATCAGGTCATCATGTCTTACCTTATCAAATGCCTTAGTATAGTCTATAAAACACACACACACGCGCACGCGCGCACACACACACACACATATGATATATATATATATATATATATATATATATATATATATATATATATCATATGTCATGCCGGAAAGCATGTGCGGTCATGACTCGCCATTTCACTCGTTCATTTGAAATCTATTCGTGCCGCACCGCGCGTAATTGCGTACGGTGACCTGATCATGTCATAGTCATGTGATAAGTACTGACCAATGAATAAAAGAGCACGTGCTTATCGTCCCATAATGCATAGGTTCTGTTTCTGACCGTTGAGAAAATGGCCGGGTGGAGCCAAAATCCGTCCAAAGAAGCTCATAGAGCAGTGATTCAGTTTCTTTCATTTGAAGGATGTCGACCAGTGGACATTCATCGAAGAATGCAGGCAGCGATCGGTAACAAATGTGTGTCGAAGACAACAGTGACAGACTGAGCACGAATGTTTCGGAAAGGACGACAGTTCACGATATATCTTCGACCGCCGGGTCAAGCGCAAATTTGTTGCAACAGAAAAAAAACCATCGCGAAAATTGATGCAGCAGTACAGATGAACCGTTGTCGAGGCATACGCCCACTAGCGATAGAATTTGATGTGTCAATATCTATAACTCAAAAGGTCGTTCGTAAGAAACTGCAATATCGGAAGGTGTGTTCACAGTGGGTATCACGAATGTTGACCGACCACCAAAAAGAGGAACGCATGGGATGGTTTTTGAACCACTTTCTGTGTTACAGAGTGGAGGGTGATGCATTTCTCTTCCGCATAGTGGCAGGCGATGAATCATGGTGTCACCACTTTGAACCGAGCAGCAAACGAGAGAGCATCCAAAGGAAGCATTCTGGATCACCAAAAGCCAACAATTTCAAGTTACAGGTTTCCGCTGGTAGGGTTATGCTGAGCGCATTTTTTTGACAATGAACGGCTATTGTTGGCCGACTTTAAAGAACCTGGTATCAACGTCTACCCACTACTTACAAACACTAGACAAGCTGCAAAAAGTCATCAAGAATAAACGTCCCGGCATGCTTTCTCGCGGTGTGATTTTGTTGCACGATAATGCTCGTCCGAATTTTGCAAAGATTGTGCAAGAAGCATTAGCTTGGAAGAAGTGGGAAATTCTGCAACATCCAGCCTATAATACTTATTTGTCACCATGTGATTTTCATGAATCAGCCTATAATCCTGATTTGTCACCATGTGATTTTCCATGAAATTTGTCCTGGCCTAAAATTGCTACCAGGACAGTTCCCGAGAAGTAAAGGCCCCCGGCGTGCAACTGACCACAACACTCATCGAATGTCGACAGGCCTAAACATATGGGGCTAGCATATTTTATCCAACATGTCTCATTACGTGAAAAGGAGTCCTTTGGTTTACTTACACTGATCGGTCTTTGAGATGAAAAACCTAGTGGCGATGATGATGGTGGTAATCTGATCTATAAGCATTATGAAGTATGAAATCAAGACTAAACATCATTGCACTCGAGACATTCTCACACGTGTACTGTTCCGTTCTTGAGTAGTCACCGAAGAGAACCCATGCTGATGGGCTTAACGTGCGCCTGCGTTTCCCTCTACACACTGAGTCTTTCTCGACCTTCTGCTCACCCTCTGCTAAATCAGCCTCCCCAGACGTAGTACCCTTGGTTTTCTGCACTGTCCACTCGATCCCATCGAGTCTTCATCACACCAGCCTTGTCATAATCGGGTTCACCACCCACAGGAGCGGCAGCAGCCAGTCTATCAGTCTCTCATTGCCTCTCACACCCAAATCCCTGGCATAAAATCAATGATATACTCTTGACCTTCGTCTTATCTATCAGTACAACCGCTGCACGTGAACATACCCCCATGTCACTGGCATAAAATCAATGATAAACTCTTGACCTTCGTCTTTTCCACCGATACAAGCACTTCACGCGAACACACCTCCATGTCACTGGCATAAAATCAATGATAAACTCTTGATCTTCGTCTTGTCTATCGGTACAAACCACTTCACGCGATCACACCTCCATGTCATTGGCATAAATTTAAGATATACTCTTGACCTTCGTCTTCCAGTGTGTCTATGAGTACTAATATTGCAGTCAGTTTATTACAGCCACCTCATTCAATAAAAATGCTATCCCTGGTAAGAGGAGGACATTATAAATAAAACTGAGATGAGATGGACAAAAAGAAATTATGGACTAATAACACCATGGACTGAGTATATAAAAGATGGGAAGCAGTAAGATATTCCACACTTTTCACCATCATCAGTCGAATCGTCGCGCTATCGAGAGCAAGTCACCTAATCTGAAGTCTGCCCCGTGGGAGAAAATGGCACGTAGCAAGAATAACTCCAGAAGACACCCGACATTCAAGAAGAACAGCGTGGAAGCCGCCGAGACTATCAAGAAGATGCAAGAAGAAGACCTGCCTGCGAGCTGCAGCGAAACTCCAGAACCTGAAACAACCTCAAAGAAAGCTACCACTTCTACACCAGTTAAAGCCGCTCCCGTCACTAAATCGACGCCAGAGATTACAACTACAACTGAAGCCAGCAACAGCGGAGAAGCCCGCAACACTAACGAGAAGCAGGCAGACCAAAGACCTCCACATCGGAGGAAACCACAACAGAGGACTTCACTGGCAAAATCCTGCCGAAACAAACAAGCGTGGGGGAGGCCTAATTGTCGGCGCTACCAATAGACAAGATATTATTCAGTCTGTTGGAAAACGGATGGGAAGACACAGCGTCACCCAGCTCAGATGGATACGTGGTCTCCATCAACAAGAACTCCAAGACCACGGCACTATTGCAGAAGATGTCACAAAACGAGAAAGCCGACATCAAGCTACCCCACGGCATCACAGTAGAAGCCACCCGACACCGCATGATGATACGATGGGTCATCAAACGAGTCAAGACCCATCTCACCAACGACCAGATCAGGGAGATGCTGACAAGAGAGAACAGGAAACTCAAGATCACCTTTGCTGAGAGGATCAGCGGCAAGAATAACATCCCCTCCACAGTCGTCATCGTTACATCAGAGGACCGAGTTATCCCTCAAATCATTAGATGGGACAAGAGAGACCAAGTTCCAGAGCACTACATACCGAGAGTGCTTCAGTGCTCTAAGTGCTATACATTTTGGCACACCCATGCCACCTGCAAGAGTGAGGTGGAGGTATGTAAATACTGCTCTGGACCCCATACATCAGTGTCAGCAAGCAAAGATCGACACGGACTTCAGGAGGCCTAACACTAACAGAAAGTGTGCCAACTGCCTCGGCAACCATGGCGCCAGGTACCTCGCTTGCCCCTACCACAAAGACAGCAAAGAAGCAATGAAGATTGCCATAAAAAGTAACATGCCATATAAAGAGGCTAGGAGGCAGTACGAGGCTACCAATCGACTCACAAAAAGCGACAAAGTGCAATTGGAAGGCCAACTGAAGGGCCTGAGATCACAGTTCAACAGAATGGAGGAAGAAAAAGACAAGACACAAGAGACACAGACAACAGCCGTTCAGCGCATCCTAGACGAAATGAAGCAAGTTCAACAGAAGACTGAGCAGGATGTCGCTCGAATGGCTGCTATAAAAGCCGGATCAGAAGAAACTCTATAAACATTCAAGTAGAAAGAGAAAAGACAGAAGAAACCCTCAAACAGATGAGAAAGAGAACAGATAGAACTTCTCAAGTTTTTGTGTGTGTTTTGTTTTTTGTTTTCATCAAGACCGAAACACCAGAAGCAGAAGATGCAAATGCTCAGACATGAAGAAAAAAAAACAACAGAAGAAGAAATAGAATTGGAGGAAGAGAACCAGAACGACAGCGACCGAGACCAAGAGTGGACGGAGGCCGTGAGAAAAAACTGCTGGTCACCTCATGAACCGAATAGTCAACCCATACACAAGGCATCAGAGAAGACCCAGAAGATACGAAGGTAGACCAAGACGGGGAAATCGGTGGAACACCAGGAGAGACGACAACTGGTAAAACTCCCTGAAGGAAACAGCACAATATGACGGGGTGGGTACACAATTACTCCGGGCCTTAACAATTGTGCGACTCTGTCCAGACATGTAAAACCACAAGGATGAAACGAACACAACTGCAGCAACTCAACTCTTTCAAGGAAGCAGAGATGCGCATCAATATTTTCGAAAGAAGAAGTCTTAGGTACACTATAAACGCCCCAATTGCAACCAATTCGACATAGTCGAGGATTGAACTCAAGCACGCAAGGTATTCCTGCATTTATGAGTATTGCTGAGATAAGAACAATGGATGACCATGGGCGTTTATGCTGCCATTATTACAACCAACGAATCAGGACTACGGTTATCGGTGAAACATACAAGATAAGAACATTTATAATTGTAAACGCAGATCTATTGGGCAGGTGCACATAGTTGGGTGCATGCATTGTGTAGCTAACTGTCTATACGGAAAATGTTCTCAGTTGGGGGGGGGGGGGGCATTGGAAGTCAGCCAGTCAGTAAGTGTAATCGAGGATATCCAGCGGCATCACATGTACACCAGGGAATAGAATGAACACCAAATAACAAGACCTCGAAGCCAGGCCAGAATAATAGAGATCCTTGCTGCTAATGGGATTTTCAATTTATTTCCTTTCTCCCATCTCTCTCTCGCTCTGTCTGTCTGTCTGTCTGCCTGCCTGCCTGTCTGTCTGTCTCTCTGTCTGTCTGTCTGTCTGTCTGTCTGTCTGTCTGTCTGTCTGTCTGTCTGTCTGTCTGTCTATTTTATTTCGCGTTTCTTTCTCCAATTACGCATGTATGCATTTTATCTCTTTCTAATTTAATTTGCAATTCTTTTATCAATTATGTAAGCATGCATGTATTCTCTCTCTCTCTCTCTCTCTCTCTCTCTCTCTCTCTCTCTCTCTCTCTCTCTGTCTCTGTCTCTCTCTCTCTCTCTCTCTCTCTCTCTCTCTCTCTCTCTATTGCATTTTCTTTTCTCAAATCTATTTGTCTGTATGATGTATACTTGCATAAGTAAGCGTGTGTTTGCATATGAGTATGTGTGTTAATATTTATATAATAAAATAATTATATAATAAATAATAAATGTAAATATATGTATGCAAATGATATGACCTATGCATATTACAGGTACATATGCTTACCAATGTGAAAGGCCTGTTTTCGATGCTTATTGAAGTAGTCCAGACGCAGTGCCTTTAACATCATTCAAACAGCGCGCGTGCAACAAGCCAGAAGTGGAGATATGGGAGGGGAAATGGGAGGAGAGAGAGAAAAGAGAGAGAGAGAGAGAGAGAGAGAGAGAGAGAGAGAGAGAGAGAGAGAGAGAGGGGAAGAGAGAGAGGGCGGAGGAGGGGGGGAAGAAATTCGATTGAAAAATGATGTAAGAGAGTAGAAGTAGAAGAGATTATGCGACCTAATAGACGACACTACCCATGTATGTTATGTGCTTTACTTGTATTAATGAATGTTCAACGCCGCATATACCCAAGCTTCCTGTGATGGAGCAGCTCTGTGAAGCAAGTCTAATGAAATATGATATATTTCTCCTGAATATTGACTCGAGTCAAGTATTTTTTCCACTGCTCCACATACTTGTACCTCAATGCCCCATCCCCTCCATTAGTGGATGTTTCGTTTTGTTATTTTAAGACCAGACATTTCATGGCCTCGCGTTCTGTGTGTCTTCTAGTTTTTAAGTAACCTCAGAAAATGGATCCAGAATAGCATGGTGTGTATGGGGTGGCTGTGGAAATGACAGTTGGACCGTACAATCAAAAGTCTAATCCGATTAACGATTTATTCTGACGGAGATTAGCGATTTTCATTGAGGGAGAAGTGGTCGGGTGGCAGAGGGAAATGATGAATGCAGCCGTAGGCGGTAGTAACGTGCAGTGTCTGTGGCGTAGTATGTAGGAGGCGCTAGCTGGCCGGCCCGGCGGCCCTAGGTTTGCCTGTGACGGGAAGTGCAAGTTACTGCTACCCATATACATGCACTGAAGGGGACTGTACATGTACATCAACTAGGCAACCTAGCAAGCAAAACAAAATAGTCGCCGTTGCGAAGTGGTTATGCTGTTGTCTTCGTGCTTGACGGTTGTGGGTCGATTCCGGTCTACGTCGTTCGATTTACAAGTGAAATTTTCTCGGAGACTCCTAGCTGTCGTCGCTAGAGCTACGGAGTTCGTGCTCTGTGCGAGGCGTTCGGCAGGCCGGCCAGCGGAAAGAGTCCGAGCCATGCTATAAAGTCCAATTTCTTGCCTTTTCAAAACATGTTTTCCCACTTAGGAAAAAAAATGAATTGAAACATCTGCACTCGTACAGACAACCGATGCATTATTAAATGGCACGTTGAACGAACAATGTGACATGAACATGGCATGCTTGGAGTAGACACTGTGATGGATGCCATCACTGAAAGATACACAACATCTGTCTAGGGAAAATACAAAAAGTTACAGGACGTCGTAGTCAACACCAGTGTGTGTGTAGGTGTGGGTGTGTGTGTGTGTGTGTGTGTGTGTGTGTGTGTGTGTGTAGGTGTGTGTGTATGTGTGTGTGTGTGTGTGTGTTTTATTTCTCTTGTGATCTCTTGACAAGTTTACGTTCAGTAGGTTGCCATTACTTTCTGAACGACCGGCACCAATACTATTTAAGAAAAACTATCACAAGGCAGTCTGCTACCAACTCACCTGCCACTGTGTTTCGAACGCGTCGGCGGCTGGCAAAATACAAGTAAATGCAATTTATTGCATTATAAAGAAAAAAAGTGGTTTAATTGATCCAGAATTCCACAGTCCAATCCTATCCAAGTTTTGGTACGAATACCCCCTTTCAGCCTTCGAGGTTTGTCTTGGCTATAAATGGGGTATTTATGGTGTAGATTGTAGTACAATGTTGTAGTACAATGGCGACAGGATGACGCGTACTTTTCGGGGGGACGCTATTTAGTGGTTTCCTTTGGATTTCGTGTGATTTCCTATGGCTTTCCTGCGAATAGATTTTTCCTGTGGATTATGTGATGTTATTTTGTGCTCTTTTATTGGAAGTTTTCAAAAGAAGCCACAGAAGGCAGGTGGTGGATGAAATTTGAGGGCAGCCGACAGATATTTGTTGGTTATGGTCTCAAGTTTCGCGACGGCAGACAGAGGACCTCTTTCGCGAGACAATGGCTGCGGTTACACGACCAGTACGGTCACTGCCATAGAGGAAAGCAACGGCAAACTACCTCTTTAAAAGTGCCTAGTACATTATGATTCGCCTAAAGACTGGTCATCGCAAGACAAGAACAGAGACATTAAAATTAGCAACATGGAACGTTAGGACGTTAAACGACGACGAACAATTAGAGAACATAAAACAAGAAATGGAAAGAGAAAAAATTAATATTTTAGAATTGTGCGAAACGAGATGGACAGGATCAGGCATCAAGATAGATGACGATTTCAAGATTATTTATTCTGGAGGTGAAGATCGTCATAGGGGAGTGGCAATTATTTTGGACCGGAAAACATCAACATCTGTTCAAGGATATTGTGCCGTGTCGGACAGAGTTCTACTAGTTAAATTAAGTGGCACACCTTTTAGCATAAATATTATTCAAGTATATGCACCAACAGGAGAATCCAGTGAAGATAGTGTAGAAGAATTTTATAATTACATAGAGACTGCCTTAAAGAAATGTAAAAATTCAGAAATAAACATCATAATAGGGGACTTCAATGCAAAAGTAGGAAATCAAGGGGATAGATACACAGTAGGAAACTATGGTTTAGGAGAGAGAAATGAAAGAGGATACAGAGGATTATGGATATGGAGGAGTCCTGATAGCAGGATTAGAAACCAGATTGACTACATTCTCATTAGCAGAAGATTAAGAAACGCGCTAACAGTAGCAAAAACAGTTCCCAGTGCTGATTGTTATAGTGACCACAGATTACTCACAGGAACATTGAGGATAAAGTTGAAGAAAGTCAAGTATATAACAGGAAACACTAAATATGATTTGTGTACATTGAGTAATGACAAGGAAATACAAAACAAATTCAACATAGAAGTACAGAACAGATTTGAAATATTGTCTGATCTAGAGATATTATTCCAGGATGTGGATGATCAATGGGAAACGTTGAAGAATTCAATCAATGTGGCTGCAGAAACAACTATTCCAAAATTAAAGAAGGTGGGTCGTAAGAAATTGATGACTGAAGAAATTTTACACCTCATGGAAACAAGAAGACTCAACAAAAATAATTCTTTCAAATATGAAGAAATCCACAGACAAGTCAGAATATTATGTAAGGAGGCAAAAGAATCATGGCTTGAGGAAAAGTGCTTAGAAATTGAAAACCAACACAACAGTCAAAATACCAAATTAGTGCACACAAGAATTCAGGAACTTACTAATAAAAGAACAAATACATCAACAGGGTGTCTAAAAACTAAAGATGGCAAAATCATAATAGAAAAAGACCAGATTCTACATGTATGGACAGATTATGTGAAACACCTTTATGATGATAACAGAGATGAACAGTATGATATTAGATTTAATCATGAAGGACCGCCAATTTTGGAGATGGAGGTTCGAAATGTTCTTAAGCATATGAAAGCTGGCAAGGCCCCCGGTGCAGATAACATCACAACAGAAATGATTAAAGCTTTAGAAGAATTTGGACTAGAGCAAGTCACCAGACTGATGAACACATTATATGATACTGGAGATATACCTCCTGAATTATGTACTCTGTATTTATTGCAATCCCAAAGAAATCAGGAACCTTGGAATGTGATCAACATAGAACAATTAGTATAATGAGTCACATCACAAAGATTTTGCTAAGAATTATCATGCAAAGAGTGAGGAAGAAGATACAACCTGAAATAGGGGAAGAACAATGTGGGTTTGTAGAAGGAAAGGGTACAGTAAATGCTGTGTATATGCTGCGAACAGTTATTGAACGTGCTATAGAAGTAAACAAGGATATACATCTTTGCTTTATTGACTATACAAAGGCTTTTGATAGAGTTAGACATGTCAACATGGTGGATATGCTTGCAGATCTACAAATTGATGGGAAAGACATTAGACTTATAAAAAACATATATTGGAAACAACAAGCTGCAATAAGGATTGATAATGAAGTGGGACAGTATCAGCCAATTAAAAGAGGTGTTAGGGAGGGATGTGTGATGTCTCCAGATCGGTTTCGCGACGGGAGCGGTTTCATCTGGTGTAGAAGTGGTAGATTCCTTTAATGTTTCTTCAGGTTCTGGTGTTATGCTGCGGTTATCAGGCATGTTTTCTTCTTGCATCATCTTGATAGTCTTGGAGCCTCCACGCTGCTCATTTTGAACGTGGGGTGTCTAGTGGAGTTTTTCTTGCAACGTGCCACTTTATAGCACGTGTCCGGCTTACGATTAGGCGACTTGCTCTCGATAGCGCGTCGAGTCGACGGTGTGTGAACATTTTTTTTTAAAAATTCCACAGTTTATGTGAGCGCATGTATATCTATCTATCTACAAACGTAGTTAGATATGTATTACGGACGAACTTACGTGCGCGTGAACCCTCGCCTGCCCGCCCGCCAGCCTGTATGCACAGGCGTAGGTAGGTAGCTACGTAGGTAGGCAGGTAGGCAGTAGGTAGGTTTGCAGGTAGGTTTGTAGGTAGATAGGTAGGTAGAACTGTGCTTCAGTTAACTAACATAGCAGTCATGTATGTGAACTTAGTCAGAGATGTCTGTTGACAAAGAAGGGAGCCCATATTGATTCCCTTCCCAACATGTGGTTATTTCCCCGGAGATTGATATCATGTAGTCAGCCATGGACAATGTCACAACTAATTGTCTCACACTTCCCACAGACTCCTGACTGTGACTTCTTAAAATCATCTTTATATCATTATCTCCAGGCTTCTCACTGCTCACAGTCATCTTTCTATCATTGCCTCGTGACTTATGACCACTTACAGTCATCTGTCTATCATTGTCTCTTAACTTATGACCGCTTACAATAATATTTCTATCAATGTCTCTTGACTTATGACCGTTTACAATCATCTCTATGAAAAATATCTTCCGACCTGTGACTGCTTACAATAATCCGTATATCACTGTCTCCATACTAATAACTGCTTACAATCATCTTTCTATCATTGTCTCCTGATCTATGACCGTTTGCAATCATTTCTAAATAAAATATCTTGCGACTTGAGATTGCTAGCAATAATCTTTATATTATTTCGTGTCCCACGAAACACACAGTGGTGGTTTCACAATAGATTCACATCGGCAATAATTATAATCTTTGTACACAGCGGCTTGACCACTTCGTCACGGAGAACGTGTGTGTATGTGTGGCTACCTGTGTGTATGCATGTGTATGTGTGTTTGTGTGTGTAATTATGCCAACATAAAATATGAACTACAGTGACGATGTCTAGTCCCCAGTGACCAAGGGCCAGGACTCATGCATGAAGGGACAACATTGATGTGGCGCGACATGAGCGCTGGATAGGCATAAGCACAAGCACAGGACAATGTTACATATGGTGCTTGAACCATATCTGTATAGACCAGTCAGCACTCAGTCGGTGTGCTGGTCACTATCGCGCCGACCACCTTTTACTTCAAAGAAATATAGTAGCACCCATATTAGGCTGGGACGTCATGGAAGCTCAGGACAGTTTAAAAAATCGAATCCAGCCAGATGCGGATCAAACGCTTGACCACCGGGCGGGAATTCGAATGTTTAGCCACTAGGTCACCGCGGCTGGCACGCAAGACATGCCATAGGTTAAGTAGCATACGTGTGGAATATCTGGGGTTACAATTGTAACATGAACAGAGAGAGTTAATTTCTCATTCGTCTAGGAATTCTAGTCACATCTGTGTACATTATGTACAATCACATATTTATAATTATATATGTGGGTAAAGAAAACAACTACTAATACTTACAAAATATACTAGTGTGTTGCTGGGGCCCATACGGGGGAGCAAAGAATAGTAACACTGTTGCCTACCATGCATGTCGTAAGAGGCGACTAAGGAGGCTATGGTTCCGTCGCCCTGCTACTGAGTGAGTGCGTGGCGCGACACTGTGAGCTGTGAGTTTCCCGTGGAATGCTTTTGCATCTGTCCGCGGTTGATTTTAGCGTGAACTGCATGTTCGGAACGATGACGGCAGGCTGTTGCTGGATTGACTGGTTTGCCTTTTTGGTTCACGAGTGCATTTTTCAGGAGACTCCTGGGAGCTGTCGCTGTAGCTACGGAGTTCGTGCTTTGCGAGGCGCTTTCGGTGAGTCTCCCTGCGGAAAGAGACCGAGCCATATGGAATAAAACTCAGGTCAATGAAGTCTTTCTGGTGACTGCCGTTTCCATCGACGATGAACTGTATATTTCGTGGAGGACTTCTGTGTTGGAATTCTGGCAGAGGCATTATGCACAGTGTACCTGTGCGAGCTGTTGGCTTGCCGACGCTCCTGTCTATTCCATTGTTCACATGGGGCGGTGAGGAGCATTTTATGTGATATTCACTGGCACAGGAAGTGATCAATATGGGGACGATCCGTTGCCGTGAAGTTGGAACCGCGACTAACTAACTAACTGACTAAAATATACTCATAACGTAATACATTATAATTATACATAATTAACACAGACACAGACAACATCTATCAACTAATGTATAAAAGCAAGTTAGTTGCATATCCTTTACAGCAGTGTTTCCCAAACGTTTCACTTTCGCGGACCGACATAAAAGTTTCTTTTTGCACCAGTTTAAAAGAATTTCTCTCCTCGTAATATGGAATTTTATATGACCTCAATATACATGTTAATATAAATATAAGATTTAACGTAAGTGTTGGTGTTGTCCTGGTGTGCTAAATACTGCTCCATAATATTATTGGATGACGGTGATTTATTTAATGGTGGTCCTATTTTCATGAGTAAAAATTTAATTGTAGAGATTTACACATCAAACACATTTAGGTCTTCTTGTAAAGGTGTATATACTCGTATACACCGACAGTAATGAACACCAATATAAAATAAAAATAAAATATATCTTGGAAAACGATACCAAATGAGATTTTAAACAAGCTGACTAAATTACAGTATGTTGTAATAAAAAGATTTAATGATCAGCTGCTAACAGTAACAATTTAATGCGAGGGGTGGGCCTGTTTATTATTTACAAGCTTATCAAATCGTGGCTCGATTGTAAACAATGCTATCCGCAAAGGAGAACAAATTTCCATTCTGTTTCTGTATTTTCTCTTAATAATGCTCATTGACGAAAAAGAAATACTTTTCTTTCAAGTTCTCTTTGTATCGATATCTTACACACACCGTAAGAATCAGCTTTCGACAAGCTGTAATGAAAATTACTTTGCAGATGTATCTAACATCTTCTCGCGCTCAGACGATGGCAAATCGCATTATAATAATACAACGAAAATCACGTATGTTCTTCATCTTATGACAATCAGCAAATTATAATGTGCATCTTTCTCACTTTTCGTCACACAGGAAACAAAAAACAAAAACAAAAAAACGCACGTCATCAACAAACAAATGTCGTCGACCTTTTAGTATAGGTCTCAGCTGGTTACTATCCTTTTCTTTCCCATTTGAGCCAATGATTCGCTTCTCCTTAAAAATAAATGCACCCCGGGCTGCAGGCTCAACTGATTTTGAAATTAAATCAACATAAAAACGGTGCGGATATAATGTTTTGAGAAAAGGACAATCTTATTTTAAAAAAATTCTAAACAAGCCTCAAAGGAGAAAATATTTAACTTTTTTCTTACTTTTTTCAACTCACGTTGCGGACCGGCAAAGAAGGGCTCGCGGACTGGCACCGGTCCGTGGACCACCACTTTGGGAAGCACTGCTTTACAGGACGTCACAGTCAACATCACCATATTTTTTGTTGTTGTGATCTCTTGTTTACGTTCAGTAGTTTGACATTGCTTTCTGAACGACCGGCACCCATCCCATTTCATAAAGTCCAACGCAAGCTGGTCTGCTGCTAAATCGCCCGCAACTGTATTTTGAACGCGGGTATGCGGAATTACTAACTGTGTCCGTAAATCCTTCGCACGGAGTCGGTCCAACTAATAAATACCAATATGAAAGCTAACAGATTAATGTTAATAAACACAATAAGACTAATTAAAACAACAACAACAACAACAACAACAACAACAACAACAACAACAACAACAACAACAACAACAACAACAACAACAACAACTACAAAACAACAACAACAAAAAACAACAACAAGAACCAGAAGGCTACGGCTGACATTATAAAAAGTTCATAGAATAATGTGGAGACAATTAAAGACCAGCAAACTAACATGACAAATATACAACGACAACAAGCACTGCAGTGATACAGAAATGGCAGCCGTATCATAGTAAGAAATAAGGCTAATGTAGGAAAGATGGTTGCCGACCTAAAGACGTAGAGAGAGGAGCAGCCCATACCATATTAGTAGGGTAGAACAAATACAATAGCGGACTTATGTGACCTCGCTCCCCCCCCCCCTCCTTTGCCCACTCCCTTACACACACACACACACACACACACACACACACACACACACACACACAAGCAATAACTCCTTGTTCAGGCCATGGGAAGTGCTGACTCCGTTATCTGGAGACCAATGGATGGCCTAAACCTATGGACGATGTGTTCTGGCTGGAGATCAATATCTGGCTGGAGATCAAATATACAAACCGGAACATGTGATCTGTATAACTAACAGACAAGTACACCGAACAAACATTCTTTTTCGCTCGGTGGCTTACAATTAAAGTGTGGTGCACACACTTGCTACTAGCAGTAATTTTTTTAAAACTTTAAGCACAGACTTCTGTTTGTGTCAGGGATAGCTTTTCCTATCATTAATGGTTTCTTTTTCTTCCGCCTCCCTCTCCCCTACATTCACAATCCGCCCTCAAGCGAACTCTCTTCGACTGTTGAGGTATTTATCATATACGTCCCGATATCAAGGACCGGAAGTCAGCATATAAGTCCAAACTGACCGGTGTCTCAAATAAACCCATTAAGCCGCCATTCTCTCGTAAGTAACGTGATGACGGTGAGAATCAGCAGTGGTTCGAATCGCGTTGGTAACTTACGGGGTATGTGAGCCGGCCGCTCAGAAAGCAATGGCAAACTACTGAGCGTAATCTTGCCAAGAAATCAACAATCAGCTGAAAGATGCTGTTGACAGCGATGTCCTGTAAAGGATACGCAAAACAAACAAACAGGCCGCCATAAGCCGTTCTCCGTGGCGAAGATCTTATGGACGCGATTCGTAAGCCCGTTTACCCGCCTTCAAAACACAGCTGCGACCAATTTGGCTGCAGACCGTGTTGCGCTGGGTGTTAACGAGTTGGTATGGGGGAGAAATCAATGGCAAACTGCTGAACGTAAACTTGCAAAGACATCAACAGCAGTAAAATGCTGGTGTTGACAGCGATGTTCCGTAAAATAGGATATGAAAAAAGCCGCCATTAGCAGAGAAAGATTGAGCGTGTTAAACCTCTCAGCTACGCCCGACCTCCAGCCGATTTATGTAGAGAAAATAGAATGCTCACCATTAATGTAGAAAAATAAAACACCACACAAGTAATTTGGGTCGATCTGAAATCAACAGACAAATGTACACAGAATTATACACGACCTAATACAACAAGCGAAGTACTAATGGAATAACAACACTATAAGAAGAATTGCACCAGGAAACTATGTGATCACCTATTCCGCTGATGAATGCCAGATAATTGTGACGAGGTCATAAACATGCTTCCTCTTCAGGGCTGTTTACAATCGCGCATTCTGTTTTATGGCAGTTGCCGTTTTCGTCACCAACGTTCGGTTTCCCCATAAGCCTGAGCTATATTTTGTTTCGTCTATTCCTGGAAGAGTCCCACGTACTTTATGAGTTGCCATTTTTACTCGGTCATTTCCTAACCTTGTGTGGTCCGTGTGTCGCAAGGCGACATCACTGTAACTCAGGCTAGCGCCAGTCCCTTTAACGCTGGATATTGACCCCCTCCCCACCCCACCCCGCTTTCCAACCGTCCCCTCAAAAACATTCACACACACACACACACTCACACACACACACTCACACACACACACTCTCACACACACACACTCACACACACTCGCACACCCCGCCCCCCCCCCCCCACACACACACACACACACTCGCACACAACAATCCATCACATTGCTTCTGTATCAACGTGGCATGATGCAATTAATATTGAAGATTGTGAGCCTATTTATCTTCATGTTCGTCATTATCATCATTATCATCAACACGTGTCATGACGTTGATGTCATGGTTCTCCACCTCACACGATCATCTGTCTTGGATGTTAGTCGCATATCCTTTACAGGACGTAGTTGTCAACTCACGCAATGCTTTTGGCTGTTTGTGATTCCTGGGCAAATTTACTTTCAGTAATGTGATATTGCCGGTCTACATGGCGAAGGAATTTCAGACGCAGTTCGAATCCCGTATACCTGCGATCGAAACACAGCTGCGAGCGATTTGGCAGCAGACTGCGTTGCGTTGGTTTCGCGTTGGTATCGGTGCCGGTCGTTCATAAAGCAATGGCAAACTACTGAACGTAAAACTTGCCAAGAGATCACAGCGGCAGAAATGCTGGTATTGACTGCGATATCCTGTAAAAAGGATCTGAACAATAAAAAGTTTGCCATTGCTTTCTGAACGACCGGCACTCATACCATTGTATGGAAACCAATGCAAAGCGCTCTGCTTCCAATTAGCCCGCAGTTGTGTTTCAGGAATGACATTCTTAACTCTTGGCCACAGTGCCGGACTTGGGTGAGGTCAGTGTTGATGTCCCCATTGTGACATGCAGCCAAGCCATCTACCCATTCTCCCGTTCATTCCCATCCCATAAGCTTGGCCATTTGTCACTAAGCTTTCAAGTTGATTTCTCTACATAATGTGTCCAACAAATCTGGACTATCTGCGTCTAATTTATGATTGTGCTTCTTGAAGGACCGTCTCATTTGCTTTTCTGTCCGTCCGTGGTTTTGTTTGCATTTTCCCCAGAAACTAACTTTCAGCTGCCATTAGATGTTTTTCATTTCGTCTGCTTATTGTCCTTGTTGCACATGCATCAACAGTATAGTTCCTGTTTTGAATTTCAACACTCTTTATCTCACTGCATCAGGCATCTTTTAATCGGTCTGTTTTCCATGTCGTAAAAGGCTACCTTTGCCAAGGCTGTTCTTGTACCTCGTGCATAGTGTTCTAGATGACTAGGACAGTGAAAACCTACCCAGAGACGGCAGAGATGTGCTTCTGCAGACACATGTTGAGAAAACCTTGCACAGATAAAAGGAGTAGCAAGTCATGATGATAGAAGGAAACAAACGTAACCTGGTTACTCGTATCACAAGTATACAATCCTCTTTTATTTGGAGATACCACGGGAATAGGCAAACAGAACATGCCGTGATACCCAGGCAGGTTACAGAAGAGGCAAGCCTGGGAAAAAACTCTGAGACTAGTTTCTGAACAACTTGATATCACACAATGGAAATGGAAATGGAAATGAATGGAAAATGTTTAAATTATCCGTTCACGTACATCTCAATGCTACTATAACGAGACGCAGCGACTTGTCTCCGATATTATTGATAATACATGATGATTTTACCCATGTCTTACAGGACGAGATGTAGGTATCTATATTCCACACTTGTATACGTACATTACCGATTATGTTCACCAAACACGATCCTTCCTTGTGTCATACTTATATTGTTACTCTGCTCCGCGTAAAATCGTGTATTATATCAATACAGTAATCTATATCTATAAAATGCGATGTCTGTATGTCTATATGTTATTGATGCGTTCGCGAACGATACATCCGATTGAGATGAAATTTTCTACATGTTTTCTTCTCATTCCCGTGCAGCGAACTGTAATAGTTTGTTAGTGTACAAACAGTTATTTACTTAATAAAATTTAATATTTTAATTTACATAATAATTTATATATAGCGAGGGGACTTAACTTAAGTAAAGTTATATCAAGGGACATAACGTTTAATAGCATTGCTATATATTTTATATATAATTGCTGCATTGTTATCAAAGCTTTATAAACTGATTGTCTACAGTTATTTACAGGCATATGCGTTATAAGATATAATGATAAAATCTTTAAGGCACTTTTAAAGTTTTCATAAAAAATAATGCATCTATTTTAAATACGTGAAAATTTTCAAACTCATTTTTTTAAATTTCTCTCCGACATCTATACAGTCATCCCAATATTCATTGGGTTTTCGTGATATCTTGGTAATTTAAATAACGAAGACACAAACAATAGATTGCACGATTTATTGCGTGGCATGTTTCGCTGCATCTCGTCAGGTACATACTGCAGAAATCACACAACTTACGTGAATTAATTAGATAAATCCTTCAAACTGAAATATACACATGTTCGCACAGTAATGTCGATTGTCTACCACGGTAATTTTAAACTGACTAACATGTCTTTCTGCTTGCACAAGGATGGCTTACGAAGGTTGATTATTATAGCTTCAGCAAACTTTAACAATCGACTACTTTGTGTGTTGAACAACACACGGAAGGCACTGTCTCTTTCAACCACGTGACCGCTCTCGAGCACATGTCTCCCGACCGATGAAGCCGGACTGGTCCGGTCTTATTGGGATGCCGGGCTTGTGAAGCTTGGGTAGACCGTACATCTGAGGTGTTTGGGAGCCACGCGGTGTGAGTGTTTTTGCAGTGGCCTCACTGGTGAGTCCTGCATTCACAAGTGACTGGATTTCTTTCCTCATTTTTGCATCCAGGTCCTCCGACTTGTTGACTGTTTGCTCTACTCTGAATTTAGATGCATCTGACAGTTACATTGCAGGGTTTCGGAACATATTCCGAATTAGGTGGACAAGATACTACACACAGAAGATGGTAGCCTAGGCAGGCCAACACACCGGAACAGTCCGGCTTCATCGGTCGGGAGACATGTGCTCGAGAGCGGTCACGTGGTTGAAAGAGACAGTGCCTTCCGTGTGTTGTTCAACACACAAAGTAGTCGATTGTTAAAGTTTGCTGAAGTTATAATAATCAACCTTCGTAAGCCGTCCTTGTGCAAGCAGAAAGACATGTTAGTCAGTTTAAAATTACCGTGGTAGACAATCGACATTACTGTGCGAACATGTGTATATTTCAGTTTGAAGGATTTATCTAATTAATTCACGTAAGTTGTGTGATTTCTGCAGTATGTACCTGACGAGATGCAGCGAAATATGCCAGGCAATAAATTGTGCAATCTATTGTTTGTGTCTTCGTTATTCAAATTCATCACGGGAAAACATTGCTTTGAATATCTTAATAAGTTTACGTTCAGTAGTTTCAGATTTCCCTTCACTTTCACCTTTTCTAAAATAAATGTCATGAAAGGTTGGTAAATGCTGGCAAAGAGAAATATGTCCAAATCTCTAGAAAGTATTAGTCAAACGGATATAATTATCGTCAGTTCAATAGCTACATGTTTTAAAAATATGACGCTGACTTCGCTTCGAAGACAGCACAGAAGACCACACATTAATAACTTCAGCAGGATCAGATAATAACAGCTTTGAATTGTCAGATTGCCCTATTTAGTTATTGGGATGAAGATTGTTCTCTTCCAATCTGTTCGCCATATTTCCGGGAACGGTGGGAAAGTGAGCAGGGGTCGATTATAAATTAAATGAGACTCTCCCTGCCAGGGGCTGGGCGAAGCCAGGCCAGGCTTCTATTTTGGGAACGGGAACGGGAGCAGGGGCCGAATATGAATTAAATGAGACGCTCTCTGCCAGGGTCTGGGCGAAGCCGGGCCGGGTCGTCTTTTTTGGGAACGGAAACGGGAGCAGGGGCCGAATATGAATTAAATTAGATGCTCCCCGCCAGGGACTGGGCAAAGCCGGGCCGGGTCCTATGGATGGATGGATGGATGGATGGATGGATGGATGGATGGATGGATGGATGGACAGCCGGGCCGGGTCGTCAGACAGACAGACAGACATACACACGCACAGACAGATAGATAGAAAGATAGATAGATAGATAGATAGATAGATAGATAGATAGATAGATAGATAGATAGATAGATAGATAGATAGATAGATAGATAGATAGATAGATAGATAGATCCCCGCCAAGAGCTGGGCGAAGCCAGGCCGGGTCAGCTAGTTTTCTTATAAAGTAAACAAGGTCACGTAAACCTTATGTCTGCATATCTAAATATGAGAACAGATCTAAACCAGCTGTGGGCACACTGCTACGTTATGCCAGCATTTACAATGTAAATATACATGACAATAGTCGCCAGTGGTCAAGCCGCCTACCTCGCACTATAAAGATCTTGGATTAATGTTTTCGCTCTCTCCTTCGGCTTACGTATGCAATGTTTCCAGCGACTTCGGGGGGTCTTTTCTATGGCTATAAAGTAAGTGCTCTGTGCCATGCTTTCGGAAGTTAGTTCGGAAAGAATATCGACCCATATTCGATAGAAGCCGGTACCATGAAGTCGATCCTCTTGCTGGTAACTTTAAATTTCATTTGACATTTCCCACTTCCTCAGAAAAATGACCAAACCCAAGGAAAAATAAAACAATTCATATGAAATCAATAATGTTAAATGGACCAGAAATCTTCACACATTTATAAACGTGACTCCCTTGTTGGGGAATCCTCAATATCAGGATCTCCTCAGTGGCGACAAGAGAGGTAACGCTTACTTGTATAGGCAGCATTGTGTTACAGGAAGTAAATACAGCAAGGCACACGTTGGGAGATTTTGGAGGTTACTGTTTCTGGACCGTGATTCAAAAATGCAGTAACTGCCCAACCCTTGACGACAAGTGATTTCGCTGGATTAATGTAAGAAAGTTAGCTACATTTTCTTCAATGACCGCTGCAATCAATGTCTGAATATTTCGGCTGTTTTATTTTCTACACAATTACACGTTCAATAGTTTTGACACTGTTTTCTGAGCAACCGACACTAATGCCGTTGTAAAAATCAACGCAACGCGACGTCATGTGAGCAGCGCCATCTATGTCTTCTTTACGAGGGTCTGGCCCTTTCTGTTTTGGAGTATGCGATGGCGATTCTGACTCTCAGCCATAAGAAAATAGAAAGGATGGAAAGGATACAGAACGAAGCTATTCGCATTATTCTTAGATGTACAAGAGATACAGCATGCAGGGCGATGCGCTACCTTCTTGATTTTCCAACCATGAGGGACATAATAATATTTTGCCAAGCCCTTGCCTATCTCAGAGTCAACGCAAACACACAATATCCACTGCACCGCAAGATTAAGAAGGTAAAGGGCAGCAGGTTAATAAGAGGAAAGTTGTGGATGGGTCAAGCCGAAGACATTCTTCAGCAGGTGTGATGGAAGTCTGGCGCTTTTGCTTTGACCACAAGCAGCCTGAATATGGAAGTCATGGCAGTAAGTAAAGCAATAGCATGGCTCGAGACACAGACATTCAATCGGGCATGTGTCCTTAGTGATTCAATAAGTATTCTCAGGATAGAGATGGGGTGGGTCCGAAGAGAGTGGCTGCTGCCTCTGGGGCAGTCTCGGCTGGCTGTCACAAAATGCCTGGAGGATGCGACCAGGAGATATATAACGCAGTAACCTAGCTAGCAGCTGGGAGAACTGATGGTTGTCTGGCCGGCTGGCGAGAAGATCTGTGTGGCTGCAGTCAGATAAAGAAATGGAGCCAGTGTCTACTAAAGTTTAAAGACGTTGACATCAAGTCCATAGTGTGGACGAGGTTCCATACTTCGAACTGCATGTCCGAATGAAAGGTAAGAGTGCTACCAGTATTCCATTTATTTGGTGTCGAAAACGCGATCATCCGAGGTTGTACATTGCATGATGCAATGGTTACCCGGAGGTCAAGGTCGAGCATGTAAATTACACCAACAACAGGCTTGTTGCCGTCCTCAGTTCTGGCCTGTTGCCAACAGTCTGCACTGCCGAGACAGTACAGTTAGTGCGTGACTAGTATCGCCCGCCAGACATGGTTGGGAAGGAAAGTAGGAGTGGCCTGAGTGTTGGTAATTTGATTGCACTACTGGCCCGCCTTTGAACTCCGGCGTAGTCCCCAAAACCGGAAGTCGGTGACGGCGTAACTAAAGGGTGTCGTGTAGGATATTGGGGAAATCTGCCGTACAAGACGAATATCGTGGGAATGTCCTCTATCGAATTGGATTGGAGGTCATTTGAGCGATCCCGCGTGTGTCGAAGTTCGCATCTTTTGGCGGGGCGACTGCTGGTTTTTCTTTGCCTTCCTCATACACTTTGTGTTCAAGGTCTCCTTAACGGACCACCATCCTAATCTATAGTGGGTTCCTGTGAGGATAACAACAGGTAGGGGAAAGAAGAAGAATGATGCTACAGACATGTTCTGATGGTTGCAGGGGAGATGAACTGGGGAAAACAGGGCCACCTGGGAAGAGCTGGATGGGGTTTTGCCAAAGGCCCTCCTTCAGGGCCATCTTGCCTATGGGTACTGTAACCCTCTAACCATGTATGTCATTAGAAGACTCCCACTGGGGAACTGGGGGACAGACACTCATGACCAATTACCGTGGGTTCACACTATCCCCAGTCCAGGGAAACAGATGATCTATTCGGCTGCTTGTCGGGACCCAGACCTTATTCTTCCTCTGACCCTGAGGCATGGCCTGTGGTTGAACCACCACCCATCTTAGGGAGGTGATTCACTCTCTGAGTACTATCTTGATGTCTATCCCCATATGGTGGGTCATGATCATGTGATTCTCACAGAAGGTTGTCTTTGTCATTTTGCCAGATTCTAACTTCCGGAGAGGAGTGATGGACAGTCAGTAAAACCATAATTCTGTGTCAACATCAGCAGTTTGGACAGATCAGCTACCGTCAGGTGATCCTACTGCCCACCACCCGGTCAGTCATATATGCCCTCAGGGCAGATCCAGGATAAGTCATCCACCATTCAAAACGAAGGCTCCTGGGCAAGTATGGTTTGTGTAATCGCCCAGCTGTGCCACACTAGTTCACACGGATTATATTCTTGATCGTGAATATAGCTACAGACTGTAGGCTATTGGGACTTTAACCAGGAACAATGTTCTAATGTAAATTTAGCACTGGACATTGTGCTTTGATATACTGTAATTAAGAAACTGTGCTACTATAATTAGAGACCTATGATTGAGGTATCTGCCTGATGGGATGTGAATGGAAATTCAGAGTATCAATTGGGCACATGCTCAGATGTCCCAGTGTTATTATCTTAACGGGCTGACAACTCGGAGGAGGTGCTATCTGGTCAAAGACTGAGGACCTACACCAAGAAGATAAGTGACATTAGCGTCTTATGTGGAACTCTGACATTTGTACAGTGATGACCATCTTCATGTGGCTACCTCAACTAACTATGTCTTGTAACAAGTAGCTCACACCAGACATATCTGTACTACAACCACATTATCTTCTCTGCTTTGTACAATACACTTTCGTTATTGAGTTTGTAGATGCCAGAGTTGCGTCATTTGTTCAGGACGATGTTTGAAATGGTAACATCCCTAGGTCGGTTGTGAGAGAGATAGGTATCCGAAGACTGGTGGGGTCGTAGACTGAAAGTGTCCCAGTCCCAGATCTGAAGTCATCCCGATATATATACCACAACAAGCAATGATGTACAGACCAGATGGAAACAGAGGAAGAGGCCGACCACGTAAACGTTGGACGGAGGGAATAGCAGAGTCCATGGGGATATCGATATATGAAGCCCATAATCGGGCACTCTCACGAAGTTTATACTTCACCTCGACACCGCAAGGTACAAGAGGAACATGATGAGATGAGATGATTATATATATATTCCCTCCGTATATATATATATATATATATATATATATATATATATATATATATATATATATATATATATATATATATATATATATATATATTCATAGATACGTGCGATAGCCTGTTCCCTTCACCCCGGGAAGCTGTTGACACTGTCAAAGATTAGTTTTATCTTCGTGCCAGGGCATGCGGGTGTACAAGGGAATGAGCAGGTTGACAGGCTTGCAGGTAGATCTACTGTGGAACGCGGGCGCCATGGACCAGTCAGACATTCTGAATGCTCTAAGAGAAGTAAGTCGTTTACGAGAACCAAGCGATGACTGGAAATTTACAACCATGGTAAGGCTGCGAGAACACCAGACCGTCAGACTCAAGTGCTAACCATTGCGGCTGGCAGTAGCAGAGTACATAAACATGTCAATATGGTCACCTTTACTTCCCATTACGTTACCTGGTACCAATTTTACACAGCCGAAGCCCAGGTCAATTAAAAAACACCACCCCCTTCCCCATGATGGGGATTCGAACACATGACCAACGGGCCGCTGGCTATCATACTGGTCACCGAGGTATTGCCGTGTCCGGGCTCACCTGGAAATCCTTGATGGGGATTCAAACAAACTATCACAGGGCTCGAAGCAAGTGATCTAACCACTGCGCCACCTTGGTTCCCTGCAGCAGAGTCAGTCAATGATCTGTCTTACACTCCCTGGCGAGGGAGGGCGGTGCTGGGTGCTCTAAGAGCGTGAAGTGATCAGTGTTACGCCACTTCTAGTTATCATTTGTTTTGACTACCAAACGTCTGTTGGCAATATTCAGTCTTCTCTTGATTTCTTCATTCTAACTGAGATCTTCCGTGGAGAAGTCGTTACTCCGTCTACCTGACGCTCCGAAGGTCGTGGGTTCGATTCCGGCCTACGTCGTTCGTTTCACGGGTGCAGTTGTCTCGGAGACTCCTCGGGGTCGTCGCTGGAACTACAGATTTCGTGCTTAACAAAATAGTCGTTTGTTAAAGTTTGCAGAAGTCATACTGATTAATCTACTTAGGCCATTTTGTGCAAACAGAAAGACACGATATTCCATTTAAAATTACCATGGTAGACCAAGAAGACGGTGGAAAGATAATATACATACAGACCTACATGCACTTGGAATCAGCGACTGGCAAGAGAAGGTCAACCAGAGAGACTAATGGAGAAGGCTTGTATCTGCAGCAAAGAACCTCAATGACTCGGAATGCTGAAGAAGAAGAAGAAGAAGAAGAAGAAGAAGAAGAAGAAGAAGAAGAAGAAGAAGAAGAAGAAGAAGAAGAAGAAGAAGAAGAAGAAGAAGAAGAAGAAGAAGAAGAAGCAGAAGCAGAAGCAGAAGCAGAAGAAGAAGAAGAAGAAGAAGAAGAAGAAGAAGAAGAAGAAGAAGAAGAAGAAGAAGAAGAAGAAGGAGGTAAACAATTGATATAACTGTGTGAACATATGTATATTTCAGCTTGAAAGATGTATCTAGTTATTTTACTCTGTGATGTGTGACTTCTGCAGTATGTACCTGACGAGATGCGGCGAAATATGTCAGGTAATAAATCATACAATCTATGGTGTGTGTCTTCGTTATTCATATAATAAATAGCATATTCACACTAACCCTACGCTACCAATTATCGAACTTAAACATTATCCAAATCACACTTACGCAAATTCAAAACATGCGGTAAGAGAACCCTGAAGAAAGCTACTAGTTTAACTATTTAAGACTAAGTAAGAAATGATGTTATCAGACAGACAGCGAGATCAGCACCTTGTGTCACATACATTGAAAGGCATGAGTTTAAATGGTTCGGCCATCTCGTTAGAATGCAACACCATCAGTTACCAGCACTGGCCCTACATCAAAGATCTGATACGAGAGGAGGAGGACGTCCGAAATGAAAATGGATTGACGCAGGGCCAAATTTAGACTTGATAAGGCCCTAAGCTATTTGAAATATGGGGCCCTTTATAAGTCCAGATATTCTATGTCAGTGACAAATTGCTCACTCGGACAATATTTTTTGGGGCCCCCCACTTTCTTGGGGGCCCCAAGCTATAGCTTGTGTAGCTTATACGTAAATCCTGCACTAGATTGACGACATCAAAGACGTAGTGCGATCACACGGAATGACACTATCCAGTGCCAACCATCGGGTGCTGGAACGTCAACTATTCCTCCCCCTCACGCATCATGTGTTATGTACGTGTTGTTTTTTAATTATTAAATTATTATTAATTAATTTAAGTGTCACCTTGTATCCGCTTCATCTGAGCTGGTGTCTATGTGAGTTATTGTAAATGAGTTTACACCAGTGGTTTCTCCACGGGAACTTAATATAAATGTGTTATTGGATCCCAGGAAAGCTCTCCTATCTCGTGTCATTTCTTATAGTTCCTTTCATGTTTTCTTCATATTATTCACCTCTATCTCTAAACCACTCTATATACGAAAGAGACAAACATAGTGCCTTGGTAATACGATGAGAAGAGAGACGTTGGAAAATATCGTGACAACTGGCAAGATCATTGGTAGGAGAGGCAGACGAAAACAAAGATAATCTATTCCTAGATAGATTGATGCGGTGGCGTGGAGGAATATATAGATAGAATTGATCCAGAACACCATGAACCGAGATATGTTGAGATGCATGATCTCATACAACAGAGCACGTGATTATCTTAATCCTCTGTGCTGTAGGTATTCCCATATTTCTTGTGCTTTGTACATGCCATTGGTGCCTTATAGTTATGCTATTCCCATATTAGCCGGCTCCGTGTGGAAGGTGTTACGGACGCGTACCTTAACTACAAGTAAAGACTGTTTGGGATTTCTGCATTGTTGGAAACTACATGCATTAAATTTTGTCAACGAATTAATAATAATCTCTTTAACAGTCTGGTAACGACATAACTGCAACATACAACTAACATTATTGCAAAGAATACAGGTGCTTGAAATGTACAAATATTTAACATAACAGCGTTCAACAGAGAACCTCGCTGGATAGGGAATGACATATTCACCAAGTGGAATGAGACCATTGTCATGTGCATGTCTGCAATCATACATGAAAACAGCATGTACAGTAAGATAGACATAACTGAGGCTAGAGGTTCCTGCTGATGAATACTGGCCTTCCTGTATTATAGCTTGCAACTATTGGATCCACATACTTGCTTCCAAAAATGGACTCTTAGAAATATACATCTTATTTTGGCCTACAATAATGAACACTAAGAAATGTCGGCGCAAATACAGGCCTCCCACTGTGAACGTTTACAAATATTAGTCTCATATTCAGGCCTCCCATCCAAAACGCTTGGACATATATGAGCTACATACTGGCCTCCCATCCAAAACGCTTGGACATATATGAGCTACATACTGGCCTCCCATCCAAAACGCTTGGACATATATGAGCTACATACTGGCCTCCCATCCAAAACGCTTGGACATATATGAGCTACACACTGGCCTCCCATCCAAAACGCTTGGACATATAGGAGCTACATACTGGCCTCCCATCCTGAATGCTTGGACATATATGAGCTACATAAAGGCCTCCCATCCAAAACGCTTGGACATATATGAGCTACATACAGGCCTCCCATCCAAAACGCTTGGACATATATGAGCTACATACTGGCCTCCCATCCTGAATCCTTGGACATATATGAGCTACATACAGGCCTCCCATCCAAAACGCTTGGACATATATGAGCTACATACTGGCCTCCCATCCAAAACGCTTGGACATATATGAGCTACATACTGGCCTCCCATCCAAAACGCCTGGACATATATGAGCTACATACTGGCCTCCCATCCAAAACGCTTGGACATATATGAGCTACATACTGGCCTCCCATCCAAAACGCCTGGACATATATGAGCTACATACTGGCCTCCCATCCAAAACGCTTGGACATATATGAGCTACATACTGGCCTCCCATCCAAAACGCTTGGACATATATGAGCTACATACTGGCCTCCCATCCAAAACGCCTGGACATATATGAGCTACATACTGGCCTCCCATCCAAAACGCTTGGACATATATGAGCTACATACTGGCCTCCCATCCAAAACGCTTGGACATATATGAGCTACATACTGGCCTCCCATCCAAAACGCCTGGACATATATGAGCTACATACTGGTCTCCCATCCTGAATGCTTGGACATATATGAGCTACATACAGGCCTCCCATCCAAAACGGTTGGACATATATGAGCTACATACAGGCCTCCCATCCAAAACGCTTGGACATATATGAGCTACATACAGGCCTCCCATCCAAAACGCTTGGACATATATGAGCTACATACAGGCCTCCCATCCAAAACGCTTGGACATATATGAGCTACATACTGGCCTCCCATCCTGAATCCTTGGACATATATGAGCTACATACTGGCCCCCCCCCCCCCCCATCCTGAACGCTTGGACATATATGAGCTACATACTGGTCTCCCATCCTGAATGCTTGGACATATATGAGCTACATACAGGCCTCCCATCCAAAACGCTTGGACATATATGAGCTACATAAAGGCCTCCCATCCAAAACGCTTGGACATATATGAGCTACATACTGGCCTCCCATCCAAAACGCCTGGACATATATGAGCTACATACTGGTCTCCCATCCTGAATGCTTGGACATATATGAGCTACATACAGGCCTCCCATCCAAAACGGTTGGACATATATGAGCTACATACAGGCCTCCCATCCAAAACGGTTGGACATATATGAGCTACATACAGGCATCCCATCCTGAATGCTTGGACATATATGATCTACACACTGGCCTCTCATCCTGAATCCTTGGACATATATGATCTACATACTGTCCCCCATCCTGAACGCTTGGACATATATGAGCTACACACTGGCCTCCCATCCTGAATGCTTGGACATATATGATCTAAATACTGGCCTCCCATCCAAAACGCTTGGACATATATGAGCTACACACTGGCCTCCCATCCTGAATGCTTGGACATATATGATCTAAATACTGGCCTCCCATCCAAAACGCTTGGACATATATGATCTACATACTGGCCTCCCATCCTGAATGCTTGGACATATATGATCTAAATACTGGCCTCCCATCCAAAACGCTTGGACATATATGAGCTACATACAGGCATCCCATCCTGAATGCTTGGACATATATGATCTACATACAGGCATCCCATCCTGAATGCTTGGACATATATGAGCTACATACTGGCCTCCCATCCAAAACGCTTGGACATATATGAGCTACATACTGGCCTCCCATCCAAAACGCTTGGACATATATGATCTACATACAGGCATCCCATCCTGAATGCTTGGACATATATGATCTACACACTGGCCTCTCATCCTGAATCCTTGGACATATATGAGCTACATACATGCATCCCATTCTGAATCCTTGGACATATATGAGCTACATACAGGCATCCCATCCTGAATCCTTGGACATATATGAGCTACATACAGGCATCCCATCCTGAACGCCAGGACATATATGAGCTACATACTGGTCTCCCATTCTGAATCCTTGGACATATATGAGCTACATACTGGTCTCCCATCCAAAACGCCTGGACATATATGAGCTACATACTGGTCTCCCATCCTGAATCCTTGGACATATATGAGCTACATACTGGCCTCCCATCCAAAACGCTTGGACATATATGAGCTGCATACTGGCCTCGCATCCTGAACTCTTGGACATACCCGCCCAATATACTTGCTTCCCATCCTGAATTTCCAGAGATACTGGACCTCACACATAAGCTTCCAATTATGAACGCCTGAAAATATTGGCGAACATACAGACCTCCTGTCGTGAACGCTTGAACACACTGGACTTCACACACTGGCCTTTCATGTTGAACGATTAGAAACACTGGTCTCACATGCTAGCTGCCGATACTGGCCTGCCGAACTGCTGGTCAAGGGTTCGATCCACAACTGAATTGGGCTATGACGTCGACCCAGCCTAAAATGGGCACCAGGAAATACCTCGGGAAGTAAAAGTGGCCGCATCACCCAGTGTCGATTGGTCTATATAAATATGGCTGTAGCGAAATATAACCAGTGTGCCTGTGGCGTATAAAAGGGGCCTATTCTTTACTTACTTATAATAGCCTCTTATATGGAAGGCTTGCAAACACTGGCCCACATAGTAGCTTACTGTTGTGAACGCGTCCTACTGTTATCTCCACAAGGATTAATTGTGAATACTGGTACCATCCACTGGCATCCCAACACGAGTGATGAGCATCTTCAGTAGTGAACGTCTGTCCTGTAAGTTTCACGACTTGTACACATGTAAGCTTAAAAATAACTGAGCAAGTATTGTCCCCACAAGGTGATCACCATTACGCCATGTCCCTGATGCAGTTCAAAGTTTAGCCAAGCCGAGTTCTGCCATGTTTATTTGATGGTATTTCACACTCTCTGGAGCTCCAGTCACGGAATCCACTCATTGTGCATCTTGTGGTGTCATTCTTCTATGTTTCTTCTATTCACTTTGAAATGTGTGTTTGTTAGACTCCTATATGTGTAACCTAGCAACTCTAATTGGCTTCCAATGGTACATATATAATGTAATACTATCAGCAATCAACGAGTGAACCCTGGTCTGACCCTAAGCCTACAGTCATGACAGATCCCAGTGACACTCGTGAGAAAGAGTGTCCGATGCCATCAAGGTTGAAAGATGAAAATATTTATAAATAATAATGGGTTTTCTTGTACAATACAATGGAAAGTAGCTGACTGAAGAGAAAACACGCTAGAAAACCTAAGTAATGGAATGTAATTTTAAACAATAATTATTTCTTGATACGCTTAAACTTCCGGTGCGTTTATGGCGGGAAATTTGGTTAAAGCGACACACCGGTTATTTGGATATAATGTTGACTTCTTGTCCTTGACTTGGCGACGTACATTGCAAGTCCTCAGAAGTCGGAATGGGTTCGCCTGAAGGCGGCAGACAATGGGTAAAGAGAAAACTAACTTATACGGACATAACCAGTCCAGAGCACTCACTGGTTGTAGTAGCACATGTGTGGAGTACGCTTGAATTCAAACTGAGCGAACCAAAAATTTGTCCTGCTAAGCTGGTTGGTAATACAGTGGTTCACCAGGATAATAAATAGTGTGCTGCTCCACCAGGGAAGTGGAGTAAGTTAATTTCCTAGAGAAGGAAAATATATTACACGATATCATGTAGCTAAAGACCGACCTAACTTAGAGTAATGAGAACATACAATTTGACAGGGGCGGAGAGCCATCACGAATAAAGCTCGTCGCTCAACATCATAAAGGCGCAATTTCGCATGATATGATTTAGTTTCTTTTTCAGATGCCAGTAGCGGCCATGAGGTTACCTTCACCGTTACTCTATGCAACCGACAACGCTGCTAAAGCGATGAATGCAGTCGGTGGCTCATGGCTTGACAGCCTCAGAGTCAGTGATTCAGAGATGACCAGTAGCCTACTGCACCTCCAAGTGGTGCTCCTAGAAACGAGCTTCGGGGATCCATGGATGAAAGGAAACCGGGTCTTGTTGAACGAGGACATACCGGCTAATAGATGCACACGTGGCAGCGGCAGTAAAGAGACAGCCCAGCAAGAGTCGTCTCCAGGGTGAGTCAAGCTGAAGCAGACTAGTCCAATTTGTTTGTCGTGTCTGTGCTTGTTAGTATTGTCTTCTATAACCTGTCTGTCCTTGTGTAGTTATTCATAAAAAGGAAAAATGATTGTGTGTGGCGACTTCAACAGCCATTCGCAGAGCTGGGGCTATGATCACGTGGACCAGAGAGGAGAGAGATTGGAAGATTGGCAGGATGAGAATAGATTCATCCTGATTAACAAGCCGTCTGACCCACATACCTTCTACTCGAGATCATGGCACTCTACAACTACACTTTCATTCACCAGACCTGGAGTGGAACATTACACGAATTGTTGGGAAACAACTTGGTGGCAGTGACCATCGGCCAGTCTTTCTAACTGTAGAAAATGAGCTTGTAAGTGAAAGCAGCACCATCTCGAGGTGGAACTACAAGAAAGCAGACTGGGCAATGTACAAGCATCGCACCAGCATACTGGTTAGAAACCTGAACACTGAGAAGGACATAAATAAAGTAGTTGAAGAGTTTGGGAAATGCATACTACAGGCAGCACGCGAAACAATACCAAGAGGAGCCCGTAAAGATTATAAACCCTACTGGAATAGTGAACTGGAACAGTTGCATAATGATGTGGATATATGTAGAAAACAAGCAGAGGCCAATCCCAGCCAAGAGCACCACAATAAATATCAGCACGCAAAAGCCACATTTCAAAGGGCCCAACTGCAGGCTAGACGGAAAAGCTGGCAGGAGAAAACAGTCACTGAACTTTGAAAAAGACACAAGGAAGTTATGGAGGATAATAAAACAGCTTAACGATGAGGGCACAGGGAGAAACTCAAAAATTGCGCTACATAAAGACGGAAACATCTTAACAGGAAAGCAAGCAGCTGACCATTTTGCGGACTCATTCGCACAAGATAACAATATTGAAATTAGTCCAGAGAAACAACAGGAGATTCGAGAGAAATGGCAAAATGCAGGACAGAAGGAAATTGTACATGAGGTTATGGAGACACATTCAGTGAACTGGAGCTAGCCATTTCAAAACTGAAAATGAGAAAATCACCAGGAGCTGATGGTATCTCCAATGAAATGATCAGGAACCTAGGAAGAGAGGCCAAAGCAAAGCTGCTACAGATCTTTAATACTACATGGACCTTAGGCAGTGTTCCACAAGTCTGGAGAGAAGCAATCATGATACCCCTCCTAAAATCTGGGAAAGACAGTTCCATTGCCTCCAGCTACAGACCCATTAGCCTCACCAGTTGTCTCTGGAAAACAATGGAACGCGTCATCAATCACAGACTACAGTGGTACATTGAAAGTGAAAACATCCTTTAGGCAGTGCTACTCTACGGAAGATCAGACAACCTACCTCTCTCAAGAAGTTGAGGATGCATTCCAAGAGAAGAAGCTGGTACTTGCGGCTTGGATAGATCTGAAGAAAGCCTTTGACAAAGTCTGGAAAGAAGGTCTGATGAAGAAACTGAGAAACTGTAAAGTCAATGGAAGAATGTACAAATGGGTAAAAGCATACTTGCACAACAGAAGAGCCCGAGTACAGATAGACGGTCTCAAGAGCAAGAAAATACTATTGCGTCACGGTGTTCCCCAGAGCGGAGTCCTGTCCCCAACACTTTTTCTAATCTTCATCAATGATCTTGTTGCTAATCTACCCAATGGAGTTAAAGCGGCAATGTACGCTGATGACCTGGTTTTGTGGAGCGCAAATGAACATGCATCAGTGGCCACCATATTGCTACAAAGAGCTGTAGATACATTTGTTGCATGGGCGGATAGATGGTGTATCAGCATAAACACGGACAAGTGCAGCACCACTCAATTTACCCTTTCTCCGAAACAAAAGGCAGGGAGCATTCAGATAAATGGAACACCCCTAAGAGAAGATAAGGAACCAACATACCTTGGTGTAACATTCGACGACAGGCTGACATGGAGAAAACACATTAAAAAAGCAGTAGCAAAAGCCAGAAGGAAAATTGCCATCCTGAGAAAGTTAACTGGAACCACTTGGGGAGCCAGTGGGAAAATACTTAGCAAAGTTTATCAACAGAGCATACGACCACACTTGGAATACGGGTCAACTGCGTCGTGTTCAGCATCAAAAACTACATTGCAGGAGCTGGACAAGGTGCAAAATCAAGCTCTTAGAGTCATCACAGGAGGGATGAGATCAACCCCTATAGTATCAATGGAGAAAATGGAGAGGACACAAGCTTTAAGAGAACGCAGAGATACAAAAACACTAATACAAGCACAAAAGTTTCTCAGCTTGCCAGGCCACCCTATGAAGAACAGATTTGAAAACTTAGCTATGGGGCGGTTGAAAAGAAGTAGTTTCATCCACCAGGCCAAACAACTCTGCAGAGAAACCATCGATCTTCCCACAGTTGATATCCCCCTGACAACTATTCCAGAGCGAACCCCGTGGAAAGATGAACATAGAATATCGCTACAAATCCAGTCAACAGTGAGAGGAATATTTGACAAGGAAGAACAGAACAGTGTACAGCGCAGAACAGCCACTCTCAGCTTCCTTGATGACGAATACCCACAGGACCTCTGGATCCGAGTCTACACAGATGGGTCAGCACAAAATGCTGTTCGAAATGGAGGAGCGGGTGTGTATATAGAATACCCAAATAATACTAGAGACACGGCCAGAATTCCAACAGGAAAGTACTGCCATAATTATGATGCTGAAATTGAGGCAATCAAGATAGCCACAGAGAAATTACAAAATACCAGCCATGGTACACAACCTGTGGTGATATTGACAGATGCAAAATCCGTAATAGAGGCGCTCCTGTCTGGGAAATTGCCAGTTCTGAGGACACTACTTTCTGAACTTAGCAGTCAGCGTAAGATCACCATACAGTGGATACCATACCACTGTGGAATCCCCGGAAACGACAGAGCTGATCGATTGGCTAAGGAAGGAGCACAAGAAGAACAACCAGATGTGCCTATTACATACCACCAAAAGAAAAGAATGATCAAATCAGTCAGAAGGCCACCAAACCTTACTCAAGACGACTACCACGTTATGGACAGACCAGAACAGGTCATTCTTCTGCGCCTCAGAACAGGACACAATAGATTACGCAACCACATGTATACAAAATTCAAGATTGGTGACTCAGCCATGTGCACATGTGGTTTGGCGTCGCAGACAGCAGAGCACATACTCCAGGATTGCCCAAACTACAACATATCCAGGCGAACCTTCTGTCCTAGAGAGACAACAGTGGAAGATAAACTCTATGGACCGCTGAATGAACTAAAAAAGACTGTTAGATTCATACAAGAGACAACATTGCAGTTATAAACATATTTCAGGCGAACGAAAGAAGAAGAAGAAGATTTCTGGATTGCTCAGATTTTCGTTGCAAGATCGCCATTTGCTCTACATTGCTGCATTTCCGTAGGCAACCTATAAAAACAAAGCGGTTGATGTGTTTGCTGCTTGGCCGGTGTAATATGGTGCCACATTTATAGATACATGTGCTTGATTCCATTGCCATCATTCTTACAGAAATCCCTGCAATCGGCTGCTCTGGAACGGTAATTTTAAGTGAGCTTTAAGAAAGTACATACTTGTCTTGATGTATTTCATATATGTCATAAATGCTTCACTGGGCTGATGATCATAAAGCAGTACGAAGCCTCACTATAAGAGACAACATGTACAGAGATGCACATGGCAGCTAAAGTAGTTTACCATATGTGTGCGACCTGCTGATTCTTGTTGTTGTTGTTGTTGTTGTTGTTGTTGTTGTTGTTGTTGTTGTTGGTGGTGTTGTGTGTGTGTGCGCGCGTGTGTGTGCTTTCACAGAATAGATGGACTACAAAGGCATGATAGTAATGTGGAGCTTGGAGGAAGAACTAGACATAATGCAGTGAATCAAACATGTGACCGAAAGCGACGCTGGATAAAACAAACATTGGTCAAACATTATAACAGTAGCACCGGAATGTCCTTCTTCTGGAACCCACAGGGAAAGACCTAAAAATACACGGAGAAGAGAATTAGAGACAGGTGTGAATAATAAGAGAAGGACATGGAGGGTGCTGCCAGGAATATCTACAGCTGGCTTGGCAAGATGGAAAATCTCGAGATGTAGCGGCATAGCTGGAAGAAAGGGAATACTGGAAAGAAAAGAGATTAAATGAGTACAACTCTCTCTGTCTCTGTCTGTCTGTCTGTCTGTCTGTCTGTCTGTATGTCTGTCTGTCTCTATCTCTCAATCTCTCTCTCTCTCTCTCTCTCACAGCCCTTTCTGCTACCCTATGTCGCCAAATGGGGCGTAGGGACGCTGCCAACTCACCCCAAGCTACACTATCTGTAGCTATCCCACGCAGCTATGTACGTACATGTCCTCCCCATATTGTTCATTTCTGTTTCTACTCCTCTTCTCCGTGAGGTTTTTGTTCTTTCTATATTTATTTTGCCCTGTGAGTCCCAGACTAAGATTTTCCCAGTTATACCAATCTCGGGGTTTCTCAATGTATGCCCCGTCCAGCGTCGAAATCTTTCCTTCACGTTTTCGTTCTCTAGTAGCTGTCTAGATTGCTTGATGTGCTCCACCTTGTTGATTGTGTCATACTATTTTATTCCTTCTATTTTGGACAAACACCAATTAGTGAAATGTTGTAGTTTATTTGTAATCGTTTACGTTGTTATTCGTGTTTCTATTCCATCCAGTAGTACTGATTTAACGTTAGAATTGAATATTCGTAGTAAAATGCTGCCGTTACTTTCCTCATTTCCCGTGTCAATCGATGGCATATTTCTTCATTCAACCCATCACGTCCATCTGTCTAGGTCCCTCTCCGCTAGTCACCGCAAATCATGTTCTAGCTCATTATTATGTCCGTACAACAAGCGACAACTACGTCTGCGGCATCTGTGAAAGGAACGTTGTCTGTTACTTAATGTGGGCAAGAGAAAGTTCCCAGTGTTTTTTTTAATTTGTTTTAGAAGAACACATTCATTTCTTTCATTGAAACGTCTGGTGAAAATCAATACTAGATACTAGCGGGCTAGAAATGGCGGGCAGACAGACCTCTGTCTAGGCCGGTCTGGAGTAAGCCTGGCCTCTTGTTGGATTCCACCAGTATCGACAGACCACAGGTCATGTCCTTAAATGTTGTTTCGTTCCTGTATAATCCTCGCCCCGTCTCTCTCTCTCTCTCTCTCTCTCTCTCTCTCTCTCTCTCTCTCTCTCTCTCTCTCTCTCTCTTCTCTCTCTCTCTCTCTCTTTCTCTCTCTCTCTTTCTCTCTCTCTCTCTCTTTCTCTCTCTCTCTTTCTCTCTCTCTCTCTTTCTCTCTCTCTCTCTCTCTCTCTCTCTCTCTCTCTCTCTCTCTCTCTCTCTCTCTCTCGCCATCTATCTAACTCATCTCTCCTTCCCTCTTTCTACCCCAACACCTCATGCATTTTCAGAACGAAGAAAAACATTTAAGTAAAATTTTAAACATCCAACTCTGAAATTCTAATGAAATGCACAGTCTGAGTGGAATTGATGAAATTGAAATAGAGTTGCCACGGGCGAGTTTGGAAGAAATAGCACTTGCCGGAGAGCCCTTGAGACTATCAAAATGACAAAAGGAATACATTCACAGTATTGATCGACACTTGTAGAAAACATGGGAAAGAAGTGGAAATTAGAGGACACCAGAAACTTACAAGCTCGCCTCACTGAACGGAAACAAATGTACGTTTACTCAAGCTGGTTTTCCTTGAAGGAACAGTATTTACTGATTCCATGTCACTTAAGCTTTTTCTCAACGGTGACACTGCCGGCGCAAACTAATAGCCTAAGTGAAGTAAATATAAACTGAATGATATTGCTAGTGTTGGAATTATCTTATTGTGGCATACTAAGACATAATAAAGCAGATTGCAAGCTCAAAAAGAAGTAACATGAAGACCCTATCAAAGGCTAACAGAAAACCAAACCAAGAAAGAGGCAATTGTCATACGGCAGTGTTTAACACACAAAATAGTCGATTGTTAAGATTCGCAAAAGCCATCATGATTAATCTACATAGGCCAATTTTGTGTAAACAGAAATACATGATAGTAAGTTTAAAATTACCGTGGTAAATTATTGACATTACTGTGCAAATATGTGTATAGTTCAGCTTGAAGGATGTATCTAGTTAGTTTAGGGCGTGTGATGTCTGCAGTATGGGCTTAGTTAAGTAGATAGTTAGTCTACAGATCATCCTCATTGCACATCGAACCATTCAGTCCATAAGTGCTCGGATCCCCTCCTCAACAAATGCCATAGCGTGTAGCGGCTAACGGCACCAGTTCTGTGTTGGTTTATCAATCTTCTTTGCCTTCCTGTGTAGTGTTCTTGTTTGGCCACACATCTTTTAATTTGCTGTTCTCGCAGTCTGACCATGGTTGTAGATTCACATTTATCACTTGGTTATCGCAAAAGTCTTAGTTCTCGTAGAGCATTCAGAATGTCTGCCTGTTCCATGGCGCGTCCGCCCTCCACAGTAGCCTTAGTTGCGAGCTTGTCAGCTCGCTAATTTTATTGCACTCCCGCATGCCCTGGCACGAAGATGAATCTAATCTTTGCCAGCTGAAACCGCTCCAGAGACAGCAACCACTCTCTTCGGATCCACTCCATCGCTATCCTCTTGAGCATGCTCATTGAGTCGCTAAGGAAACATGCCTTAGTGAATGGCTGTGTCTCGAGCCATGTTATTACATTACTTATTGCCATGACTTCAATTGTCAGGCTACTTGTGGTCTCAAGAAAAGCACCAGAGTCCTCCTTCACAGTTCTCCCTCCGGCCTGAGCCGTAAAGGCCCATGAGCTTCTCACATGTCGGACGTCCGACCTATCTGTGTAAATGATAGCATCACCGTCTAACGAATTCTCAAAAATCAACGCTGGTACTTCCGCCTCCACAGCAGCCGGATTTTCTTGTCTTCATTCTCTGTCTAGTTGTATGCAAACATAAAAAGACGCACAGAAATCTGTTGGCACTTCTACCCACTCCTCGCCAGGTTCTAAGTCCTCTCTGTTGAAGAATGTCTTCGGCTTGACCCATCCACGACCTTCTTCTTTTTAACCTTCTGCCCGTCACCTTCATAATTTCACTATGCAGTGGATGTTGTGTTTTTGCGTTAACTCTGAGGTAGGCACGTGCTCTGGAAATTTGTATTGTGTCTTCAATGGTTGGAAAATCAAGAAGGTAGCGCATCGTCCTGCATGCTGTATCTCTTGTACATCCAAGAATAATGCGCATAGCTTCGTTCTGTATCCTTTCCATTCTTTCTATCTGCTTACGGATGAGAGTCAGGATCGCCATTGCATACTCAAAAACAGACATGACCAGCCTCTCGTATAGAAGACATAGATGGCGCTGCTCACAGTTTGCTGCCGCCATCACTCGCATCGCAGCCAACTCCCGCTTGGCCTTTGTTATAACCTGGTCTATCTGCTCATTATACGCATGGCTTCGATCAAAACGTATCCCTAGATATTTCATTGCCTGCGTTCTTTCCACAGTCTCTTAACACAGATTTACAGTTGGTGTTGGGATATTGACAATATGATGACGGTCAAGATGGCGGCGGACAGTTGTGTTGTTTTGTGACCGTACCCTTTTTCGCGTAGGAGATGGATATTTTCATCTCTTGCGAGTAATTTGTGTGCCAGGATGTAATACCAGGAGTATAAATAAGCACTGTACTGCATCACAGATTAATTTGATCCTCTTCTCGTCTGGGCTAACGATATGATACCCTGACTAATCACCCCAACTGGGGTGGATATAAAACATTTCTGAGAATCTATGTAATTGTGGATCCCCGTTGGGTCAAATTTATTTATTATTGACTGTCAATGATGTGTACATGATCATACTCAACTTGAGTCCATAAGGCTGGGGTGGTTTTGAGGTCGGAGTGGTCATTATTGTTATATGGGCTTCACTCTTTATGTAGCATAAAGGTAAATTCCTTCCTCATTTACTGAGGACTTCGACAATCAGGATGCTAATGTTCCTCTTTCAAGAACACATCACATGTAGGCCATTAGACCACCATCCCATCTCATAAACATAAACAGAAACAGGTATAATTTTGCATAATAACGGGGAAGAGGGTGGAGAAGAAAAGGGGGACGGTATTACTAATCAGACGTGGGCTAGCCAAACACTCTCGTCTGGTGAGTGGTCACTCCAATGGTTGGATGTGACTGATACCCACATATCATTCTACTCTCATGTCGGCAATACATGTCTCATTCTATTCGTATATTACTCATTCTTGCATTCATTGACCCATTCGTCTAGTTTACTGGGACAATCTCGATAATGATATTATCACAAAGTCCTGATATCACCTCCCTCCAGTATACAGGGTGTCATAAAATCATACACCTACATTATATATATATATATATCAATGGCTCGGAACGCTGAAGAAGAAGAAGAAGAAGATATATATATATATATATATATATATATATATATATATATATATATATATATATATATATATATAAGAATCATGTACATTAATACATGAAATGGAGATTATAAAGAAATAGTAAAGAAAACATCATTCTAGATCAGGGGTGGCCAACCTTTTCAGCGCGGGCCAAATTTCAGAAATAATATTTCCTGCCGGGCCACCTAATTTTTCTTTTGTTAATTAAAGTAAACAAGGAAGCGTGCTACAGCTTCGACCACATCGCCGCTTCCCACTCCGCGGGCCGCAACATGACTTTCAGCGGGCCGCATGCGGCCCGCGGGCTTCGTGTTGGCCACCCCTGTTCAAGATCTTCCCGTAATCACAATAATCAAAGAAGATTTGAATAAATGAGAATTATATCTTTCTTTACATGTGTGTAATAGTCCAAAATATGTATATATTCCACAGCAAAAGGAAAATAATCACTATATGTCTTTTAGTGAGACAGCGTTCACCAACCACATTCTAAAAAGAGAAATAATTATTACTTTCATTATAGTCTATCAGTGCAATATAAGCTAGTTTACCACAGGCGTTTACTCACCTCTGATAACAGAAGGACACCATTAGTTCGCAACGAAAACACAACTTTCCTCTTGGCGTTCAGTTTTTGGACTGCCTGAATCAGAAATCTCTTAGTATGTTTCACCAGCCTGTTTCAATTTACATCAGCTTATGCTAATTTCGCCCCCGCTACAATTATAACACCACTCCCTTTTTCATTTCCAGGCACCATCACTTGCATCAGATTGTGCTGGTGGCCGTGCTGTAAGGTCTTAAAATTTGAGGTGGTATTATTACCGTGTCATTCAGAATGATGTAGTGGCTGAGACATAATAATATAACGATGTCTTTACTTATATCTTATTACTTTGGCACCTTTCCATCTTGACAGACGATAGTTTGGTACATTGTGCTTCAAAAAAGGCTTAATAACTATGACCCATGGAGGTGGGGAGTTTGGTTGATGAGGCCAATTCGTGCTGCAAATGTGTGTCCACAGTGGATGCATGTGAAGACATGGTAATTTCCACCATCATACACCATCTTACGTCTCTCACGCTCTGTTTTTGCTTTATCTGCAATAATTTTTTCCCATTGTCTTTATTCCATTTCTGATAGTTGCCCTCCACGCAACACGTTCAGCGGTGACTTGTTCCCAATGTGCATTATCAATGCCTGTATCAATCATGTCTCGCTTACACACATCTTTGTATAGTAGTAGAGGACTACCCTGAGATCTCCTACGCATCTGTCATTAGCCAAAATAGATGTCCTTTGGTATTCTACCATCATACATCCTCTTAACATGTCCTATCCATTTAAGTCTACGAAGACTGAGCATGGAACACACCGTCACACAATCTGATCTTTCCAATACTTCAGTATTTGTGATTTTGTCTTGCCACTTAATACCAAGTATTCTTCACAGACACTGCATATGAAAGTTGTTTAAATTTCTCTTGGTGTGAGTAAGTTGTCCAGGTTTCATTGCCATATAGGAGAGTACTAAGGGCACAGGCTTGGTAGACGAGGACTTTTGTTTGGCAGTAAGCTTCCTGTTCTCCCAGACTCTTTTTGCTAACATGTTCATTGTTGTTGCTGCCTTACCAATCCTGATGTTGATTTTCTGATCTAGGGATAATTTGCTATTTACCTCTGATCCTAGATATGTAAAATGGTAAACTATCTCCAGTTCGGCGTCGTCAATGAAGATAGATGGTTCCCCATGTGCACCTTGTGACATAATATGTGTCTTCTTTTTGTTAATTGTTAAACAAAATTCAGAACAAGCATTGGAGAATGCAGATAGTCATTCATTCAGTAGCATGTCCTTTGCAGAACCTCGCCCCCATAACAACCTTCCGGAAAATCTCTCGATCACAAGCAAGATGTCCCGCGTCTGATACACCCATCTGTAGATCATCCGCCACATCTTGCACCCATCTTCTCTTTGGCCTTCCTCTTCCTCTCTTCCCAGGCATATCCCTTCCATTATTGTTCTCTCCAAACTTTCGTGACGTTTCAAGTGACCAAAATACTTCAATTTTCTTTGTTTTATAGTCTTTAAAAGCCAACGCTCCTCAATATTCAACTCCTGAAGTATGGATGCATTTGTTCTTTTCTTTACCCAAGATATTCTTAGAACTCGTCTATAACATTTATATTCAAAGGCGTTTATGCGCTGTTCAGCTTGTTTAGTAAGTGTCCATGTCTCACAGGCGTATGTTGCAATGGGAAAGATGCATGCTCTTAAAAATCTAATTTTTGTAGTTCTGTCTGTCCCACTCCATAATTTATTCATCTGTTTTAGTTTTTGAAGAGCAATTGATAGTCGTCGTTTAATTTCTTTCATTGTGTCACCGTTATTGGTAATCAATGACCCAAGATATTCAAAATTTTCCACCACCTCCAATTTTCCCCCATAGTAGTTTTATCTGTATGCATTATCTTTGTTTTTGCTATGTTAAGATATAAGTTGTGATTTTCACTATTCAATTGGGTTGAGGCTATTAGGTTTTCTAATCCATTCTGTGTTGTGGATAGTAATACTGTATCATCAGCATATCGAATCTCTGGTATGTCATGACCGCCGATATTTAGGGCATCATATAGCTCCCTGTTTATATATCTCTTACATTTCTCATTATATTTTCGGCGTACAGGTTAAACAAATAGGGTGACAGCACGCAGCCCTGACGGACTCCTTGCTTGATGTCAAACCATTCGCATACACCACAGAGTCGAACATATACTAACATTTTTCTTCCCCCAGCAACAGATTAATCTCCGCGGGTTAAAGACAATCAAAGTTGTCTTCCAAGCCGTAAAGTACCGACTCCCCCCCCCCCTTTTCGGGTGCAGATATTGAAGTACATCAAAAGCTCCGAACGTCATCGGCAGCTAAGTATTTCCTTCACATATTTTTGTAAGATTTCAGGCCCTACCTGTATTTTTCCCCACATTGTACACATGCTATATTTACTACATTTGATTGTATATTATATTGAGTGAATTTGATCATATACTGTAAATTTTTGGTGCTATTGCTAACACAATTTACAAACTATCATGGCTATTCTACACGACTTCGTAGAATCAGGCCTAAAATTAGGGTTAACAGGAGACGATTTATCTAAATGGAGTGAGACGAAATATACAGAGCAGATTCAATTAGAGGAGAAAGGGAGGAAAGGGCAGCAGAGAGAGAATTGAAGAAAGCTGAGCTTGATGCTAAAAATAAACAAGCTGAGCTTGATGCTAAAATTAAACAGGCTGAGCTTGATGCTAAAAATAAACACGCTGAATCAGAATTGAAGAAAGCTTAGCTAGATAACCAGGTCAAAATTGGAGAGGCAGAAATCAATGCAGAAATTAAGAGAGAAGAAATAGAAATGCAATTCAAATTAAAACAACTAGAAATCGAAGCTGATACTAAGAAAGAAACTAGAAAATTAGAAACCAAAGAAAAAGAAAACCAGTATAAGAAGTACCAAGGTATTGTGAAAAAAAAGCTCACTACTGGCGACTACATATCAGCATGGTCCCAGAATTTTGAATCCATCAAGGAGCATTACCAGGTACCATTTTCAGACTGGAATATTATATACATGAGAGGTCTCTCTGGAGAACCTCTTAAAGTCATAGACACCATTCCAATTGAGTTAAGAAAAGACTATCATTACATCAAAGCCAAAATCATGCCCCATTTTTTGTTAGATGAAGCAGGATACAGAGAACAATTTTCTAAATTATCCCCAAAATCATCACAAACGTTCTAAGATTATACCTCGCTAGGTCAAGACATTTTAGTAAATGGCTATCAGCAGCTAAAGTTAACAATGGTTTTGAACGTCTACAAGACCTCATTTTGAGATATAAGATCATCTCATCACTACCATTATCTTTTTCACGTTTTTTGCAAGAGTGTGAGTGTGAGACGGTACAACAAATAGAAAAACGTGGATCGGCTTACTTCACAGCCAATAAAGATTGCTTTGTAAATATTTTGAAAGATACAGAATTTGTAGCAGCCACTACATATGACAGACCCAAACCAACCACGTACAATAAATCCAAAACCTTTAGTAAATACAGAAACTACCAATGTAAACACTGCAGTTACAATCACAATGAGAACGAAATGTGTGATAAACATCCGGCATATCATACTTACTTGCAAAACCTCATAGATAAGCAAGAAAGTGAACGAAAGAACTGTAAAAGATTTACTAAATGCTTCCTTTGCAAAGCGTACGGGCATTGGCGCCATTCTTGCAAAGCCAAACAAATGGCAAAAGAAACAAATGCAGCAGTGTTTGAAAGTTCATCTTCTGAAGAAGAACAAGAAGAAGAACCACAACCAGCAAACGCATTCCAAAATATTGATGTTTTTCATATAGATAAATGTACCACATGCAACCGTTTTCATAATGAGGGAATTCTAGCCCGTGGTCACAACGTGCAAATAGCAAAAAAACAAAGCAAACGCAGTGTGCCATTCAGAAAGTAAACTTGATATCCATCATGGTTATATCAATGGTAAACTAGCTAGTGTTTTGAGGGATAGTGGATGTACCCTCATTGGTTAAAGAAAAGAGTTTCTAAAGCCCTCAAATTATACAGGAAAGTTTGTCTCCTGCAAAACATTTTCTGGAAACATTGAGAAGTATCCAATCGCATGGGCACATATCAAAACACCTTTTTTAACAGGCAAAGTAAAATGTGCCGCATTAGGAAACCCATTTTGTGATTTGATCATTGGAAATCTTCCTAAAGTTACAGACATTACACAAGAACAAATTACAACTTGGTATAAACAGTTCTTACCAACCAATACACTTGCCAGAGCCTCTGCAAAGAAACAGTTTAAGACTAATACTCTGCAACCATCAAACAGTATTGCAGATCTTCCCACCATATTGGAAGACCGTTTCACTAAACTAGATACAACTAACATGTCTGTTCATCAATTTCCCAATGAACAGAAACTAAAATACAACACCAAGTGAGTAAAGTCACCATCACAAACCAAACAGCAACCAAAGCTAAGTAATGTAAATCAATACACTGAAATATTTTTAACAGCATTCCTTTATTGCTTAACTATAATATCATTATCCTTCCACATTACCTGTACACTCTGTAATTGCAAGTATATGCCTAACAACAATCTATGTCTAGATTCAAATTTACAACCATTGGACACAAACAGACCACCCAATCTGCACAACAGAACGACGAATTCATTCTTCATTACTGAACGAACACAACAGCAGACAGACATCATACACAGAGACTATACCGACACAAACACCAAACCACTCACATTGACACCAGAACAAGACACAACAACAACAGCAAGTACAATAAACCATCACACAGAGACGGACGCAACACAGAGTAAGACAAACATCAAACACAACAGCACATTGACCCAAAAGGGAAATAACCAGTCTACACGACAGTGCAGCATCATAATACACACACACAGTTAACGCCAGACTGTAACAACGTAAATAGACACAGGACAGAAACATCACCACGAGAGCAAAGCATAACAAACAATGACATGCAAACAGCGACTACGCATGACTCGCTACAGTTAATATCATCCACTATACAATTTAATCTCCATCAATGGATATGTGCCACAATGACCTCAACTAAAACATATTCATCTCATCCGACAATGACAAGACTGCTGTTAGAAGACGTACCTCAAGTACTTGCATACACACACGACATATGTATACACAGCAACAGTATGACACAACACATAGCGACATTACGACAAACTGTTGAACGTATCAGGCAACACGGCCTGACTGTAAAACCAGCAAAAGTTGAAATTGCTTTTCATGATATATGTTTTTTAGGCTATAAAATTTGTGATGGTAATATCACTACTGGTGATAAGATTGTATCTAAAATTTTAAAATTATCGCTTCCTACAACAAAGAAAGAAGTGAGAAGCATGTTAGGATTGGTGAACTATTATAGAAAGTCCATACCAAACTTTTCATCCCTAACAGAACTTTTCACCAATCTGTTGACAAAGTGCCAACCAACAAAAATTGTACACAGTGAGGGCTTGAAAGAAGCTCTTACAAAAATACAACGGTATTTCTCATCTCACCCTATATTAAAATTCCCCAACATTAATCTTTGTTTCACAGTTAGGACTGACGCGAGCAGTGTGGGCGTGGCTGGGGTACTCCTACAGACCTACGACAACGTTTTGCATCCAGTGGCATACGTCAGTCGCATGTTAACGTAAAGCAAACGGAGATTCAGCGAACCGGAATTGGAATGTTTAGCTCTGATATACTCATTATCTAGACTATCAAGGTATTTGTTAGGCAAACACTTCATTATGAAGCAGACAATAGCCCACTTAAGATAGTAATGCAAGGAACCCCATCAAATCATAGAATTGCCAGATTGGCGTTATTGCTACAAAATTACAGCTTTGAAGTACGCCACATAAACGGTACTGATTATGTCCAATTATATTTCCAAATAACATTTTTAAATCGTGAATGTGCTGTATAAATGAAGAGTGTCGAACGTGAAAGTATACTGGGACATTAACTGTTGTAAATATTTTCAAACCCAAGTGCCGAACGAACAATATTACACAACTACAAGAACTTACCGAACTTCCAGCGCTTATCAATATCCATTAGTACCAGCACTGAACAACACAGTGTAATAACGGCATCGAAATGGGCAAACGTTTTAATTAATTTACGTACTGTGTTAGTTAAACGAGACCGTTGCCCGGAACAGTTTACTTCAAAATTTTGTACAAACGAAATGTGCTTTTTCTTACGTGTTCCTAATTTGTGTAAACATGATATATGTAGTTTCGTTTCTTTTCCAAATTTGTGTCCATATTGCAATTATAGCAGACTATACGTAATTAGTTAAGTATAAATGAGCGAGTGAATGAATTTCATGACTTTTGAATTTGCATATAAGAGATTGAGAGAACGGATTTATATAATTGTAATCTAAGGATCATCGATTAACCTCATTATTCAATAGTTCCAGACATTTTACTATTTTGAATAAAGTGAGGTCAAACGTTTGACACTTAGACAAACAACAAATGTACTACTTTATTAATTTTTTTTTTTTTTTGAAAGTATCTAAAAGTTACCCTACATAATTATTTATGATTGTACCTAAAGGGAAGCAATCTAATATTGGTAGAATTGGTACATGCATATGTTTTTTTTTTTTTACAAAGTGGTCAAATGACTCCAAAGTACCAAGTTGCGTCAACTAGATGTGGACGATGGATACTAAAATTTGCTAGGACCAGGATTAGAATAACTGGCCATAGGGGTTAGTGTTCTGATCCTGAAGGCATCATATAGGGTGATGACTTGACGCCTAATATGTTTCTTGTTGAGATCCCTCTCGCTAGCTTGAAAGATAGCGTCAATCGTTGTTAACTTCCGGTCTGTGCTGAGTCCGTTGTCAAACAAAGTACCAATCCAACCAGGGGACTATACTTGAGGCGAGTAGCCTAATGGCAACAATGAATGAATATACATTATGCAACATTGCCAAACAGATAGCACCTTACAATGATATAATGTTATAATACATCAATGTAAACAACTATTGGGTCCTGACATGAAATGAGAATGTAAACACAGACTACGTGTAACTACCCACATAATGAAAGGGTATCCCTTTCATAAGAGAGAGGGGAGGAGAGTTTCAGGAACCCAATATCAACTAATCCAATATATAACAGTGACAGGAATTAGCGGAGGACAGCTCACGACAGGCGATCAGGACAGGCAGCCTGGTGTGACTAAGTACAGGTCAACTACTAACCAGTTGAAGCCCTGTGGTCATCGTGCCACGTTACACCGCATGGACGACACGAACCGTGAGAAGTGAAGGTCTGACCGAACATACCTGTATCAGACAGACGGGTTAAGGACTTCGAGACGAACGGACAGAGACGGTTATGCTTGTGTCTCATGATCGTTGTGAGATAGCTGTAATGAGGGATAGCGTGACTGATTGATAGATTGAGATGTGCTTGAGCTGAGGGATTGAAAGAGTTATTTTGTATCTATTGTAAAATTCATCATACATGTATATACTGCTGTGATAATGTACGAGTTCCGCATGATTATGAGCGCAACCCCCAGGAATGTACTCCATGTAGATAGGTTACGTGAATAAAGGATTTACTTCACGCTAACACGTGTAAGAATGTAATCATTGAATGTGTGTAACTGTTTCGCCCCTGTTCTGGAGAGCGATCCAAATGTTAATATAAGTGAGTCCATGACACCATAGAGCACGGTTTTGTCTAGAACGTCAGACGTCCAGTGTGGCACTGACCATCGAGTACGGGTTTACCAAGAACGTCAGACGCCCAGTGTGGCACTGACCATCGAGTACGGGTTTACCAAGAACGTCAGACGCCCAGTGTGGCACTGACCATCGAGTACGGTTTAGTCCAGAACATGTAGACCTAGCATTAATCTCCAATGTGTCAGCATGACCGAATGGATAAGAGTCGTGGCTCTTAATTTGTCGGTGTGCTGGTGCCGAGGCAGTGGGTTCAGCCCCTACACCGGTTAGGTAGACTAAAATGTTGATTTCTCGTCCTTGACCTTGGAGCCGTAAATTACAAGTACCTCAGAAGTCGGAGTGGGTTAGCCTGAGGGCGAGGGATACAGGTAATACGGAAAGCTAGACCACATGCAATAGTCAATGCTGTGCACTTGAAGCAGGGGCATGTGTATGGATTATGTCTGATTTCAAAGCGAGCGAAGGCAACACACACACACACACACACACACACACACACGCACGCACGCACGCACGCACGCACGCACGCACACACACACACACACAATCTGCAGTGTGCTAGGGCCGGCATTGAGACATGTTACCTAGTTAGGTTGTAATGTGCATGGTTTGTTAAAATGTTGGGCTGTCGATGGGAAAATGGCTGTTTGTGTAATATGCATGGGAGGAACGTGGTTGTGAATGCATGCTTGTTATAGGTTGACACTGTTCCGGTGGTTATTTGTTCTACCATGTGACGATGCGAAGACAATTGGGGTATCATGGTAAATGGTTTCAGTTAGGTAGATTGAAATTCGTAGTTCTGAAAAATGTAGTCCTGTAGAAAATGGTTAGAAATCGGGTTAAATCTAAATCGAGAAATGGAGATTTTAGCTTTAAAGCTAAAGTTCAATACAAACTAACGTAAAATGTTACTAGGAAGCTCGACAGACATGCGTGTCGTGCATGAATGTAAAATGCCCTTGTCAGATAATCCCTTTGTTATAAGCTTGTTTATTTACGTTTTAAAAAGGATCGATGTTAGAAGACTGCATGTTATACGATATTTCGTTTGCCTCACTGTCACATGTAACGTAACTGTGCCTTTGGACATGTTAGGCCTTCGCGGAAGTAAGCTATACCAGTTGTAGATCTGATCTGGCTGAATCAAGCCATCACAGAAGCTAGTTAACTCACAGAGGTATCGTCCCAGAAACAAATAATCGAGTACCGAAGCTACCAAAATGGCCTGTAACATGAAATGGAATTACGCATCAATCAATCAATCAATCATGTGCCATGCCGGAAAGCGTGGGCGGTCATGACTCGCCATTTCACTCGATCACCAGTGTCGTGGATCAGCTCAGTGTTCCTGTCTCGTCCATGCCATGTGGCCAAGCCATCCAGGTATTTTCCTCTCGGTCTGCCTCTTGGTCTGTTTCCTTCGATCTTGCCAGTGGTCACCAAGTTCTCCAATCCATTTCTTCTCATAACATGTCCAAAAAATTTTGACTGTCTTCGTCTAATTTCTCTAATCAGTTTACGATGTTCATTTGTCTCCTGTAGTACTTGGTCATTTGTTTTTCTGTATGTCCATGGTATTCTTTGCATTTTCCTCAGAAACCACATTTCTGCAGCCATCAGATGTTTTTCAGCTTGACTGCCCATTGTCCAAGTTTCACATCCATACAAAAGAACAGGCTCTATGTATCCCCTGAACACTCTTTTTCTCGTTTCAATTGACATCTTTTTATTGGTCAGAATGTTTTTCATCTTGCTAAAGGCTACTTTCGCCAGGGCGATTATTGTTCTAATCTCTTCAAGGCATCTCCCATCAGATGTTATGACTGTTCCAAGATAATAGTACCTATTCACTTGTTGAAGAATATTTCCAATTACTTGTATATTACATCGTGGCACTTCTTCCTTCCTAGTGACGACCATAACCTGAGTCTTTTTACAATTTAATTCTCACTGTGTACAACAACCGCATCTACTAATTGCTGCAGGTCCTGCGCATTGTCTGCAAGTAATACTGTATCATCTGCATATCTAATGTTATTGATGTTTCGTCCTCCAATGCTGATTCCATTTATATCCTCTACATTTCTGAAAATAGTTTCACTGTATAGGGAAAAAAGATCTGGAGACATCACACATCCCTGCCTAACACCTCTTTTAATTGGCTGATACTGTCCCACTTCATTATCAATCCTAATTGCAGCTTGTTGTTTCCAATATATGTTTTTTATAAGTCTAATGTCTTTCCCATCAATTTGTAGATCTGCAAGCATATCCACCATGTTGACATGTCTAACTCTATCAAAAGCCTTTGTATAGTCAATAAAGCAAAGATGTATATCCTTGTTTACTTCTATAGCACGTTCAATAACTGTTCGCAGCATATACACAGCATTTACTGTACCCTTTCCTTCTACAAACCCACATTGTTCTTCCCCTATTACAGGTTGTATCTTCTTCCTCACTCTTTGCATGATAATTCTTAGCAAAATCTTTGTGATGTGACTCATTATACTAATTGTTCTATGTTGATCACATTCCAAGGTTCCTGATTTCTTTCGGATTGCAATAAATACAGAGTTACATAATTCAGAAGGTATATCTCCAGTATCATATAATGTGTTCATCAGTCTGGTGACTTGCTCTAGTCCAAATTCTTCTAAAGCTTTAATCATTTCTGTTGTGATGTTATCTGCACCGGGGGCCTTGCCAGCTTTCATATTCTTAAGAACATTTCGAACCTCCATCTCCAAAATTGGCGGTCCTTCATTATTAAATCTAATATCATACTGTTCATCTATGTTATTATCATAAAGGTGTTTCACATAATCTGTCCATACATGTAGAATCTGGTCTTTTTCTATTATGATTTTGCCATCTTAAGTTTTTATACACCCTGTTGATGTACTTGTTCTTTTATTATTAAGTTCCTGAATTCTTGTGTGCGCTAATTTGGTATTTTGACTGTTGTGTTGGTTTTCAATTTCTAAGCACTTTTCCTCAAGCCATGATTCTTTTGCCTCCTTACATAATATTCTGACTTGTCTGTGGATTTCTTCATATTTGAAAGAATTATTTTTGTTGAGTCTTCTTGTTTCCATGAGGTGTAAAATTTCTTCAGTCATCCATTTCTTACGACCCACCTTCTTTAATTTTGGAATAGTTGTTTCTGCAGCCACATTGATTGAATTCTTCAACGTTTCCCATTGATCATTCACATCCTGGAATAATATCTCTAGATCAGACAATATTTCAAATCTGTTCTGTACTTCTATGTTGAATTTGTTTTGTATTTCCTTGTCATTACTCAATGTACACAAATCATATTTAGTGTTTCCTATTATATACTTGACTTTCTTTAACTTTATCCTTAATGTTCCTGTGAGTAATCTGTGGTCACTATAACAATCAGCACTGGGAACTGTTTTTGCTACTGTTAGCGCGTTTCTAAATCTTCTGCTAATGAGAATGTAGTCAATCTGGTTTCTAATCTTGCTATCAGGACTCCTCCATGTCCATAATCTTCTAGGGTGTTCCTTAAACCAGGTGTTTCCTACAATCATTTCCTGTTCTTTTTCTTACTCTACGAGTCTGTATCTTCTTTCATTTCCCTCTCCTAAACCATAGTTTCCTTCTGTGTATCGATCCCCTTGATTTCCTTCTTTTGCATTGAAGTCCCCTATTATGATGTTTATTTCTGAATTTTTACATTTCTTAAAGGCAGCCTCTATGTCATTATAAAATTCGTCTATACTATCTTCACTGGATTCTCCTGTTGGTGCATATACTTGAATAATATTTATGCTAAAAGGTCTGCCACTTAATTTAACTAGTAGAACTCTGTCCAACACGGCCCAATATCCTTAAACAGATGTTGATGTTTTCCGGTCCAAAATAATTGCCACTCCCCTATGACGATCTTCACCTCCAGAATAAATAATCTTGAAATCTATCTTGATGCCTGATCCTGTCCATCTCGTTTCGTACATACCTAAAATATTAATTTTTTCCCTTTCAATTTCTTGTTTTATGTTCTCTAATTTTCCGTCGTTGTTTAACGTCCTAACGTTCCATGTTGCTAATTTTAACGTCTCTGTCCTTGTCTTGCGATGATCAGTCTTTAAGCGAATCATGATATACTAGGCACTTTTAAAGAGGTAGTTTGCCGTTGCTTTCCTCTATGGCAGTGACCGTACTGGTCGGAGACCGCAGCCATTGACTCAAGAAGAGCTCTTCTGCCTGAATCTTCTTCGTCGTGAATTCGAGACCATGACCAACGAATATCTGTCGGCTGCCCTCAAATTTCATCCACCACCTGCCTTCCGTGGCTTCTTTTGAAAACTTCCAATAAAAGAGCACAAAATAACATCACATAATCCACAGGAAAACACTATTCGCTGCAAATCTATAAGAAATCACACGAAATCCAAAGGAAAACACTAAATAGCGTCACCCCGAAAAGTACACGTCATCCTGTCGCCATTGTACCGGAAGGACGTGACACAAGCGAAAAATTGTAACAAAAGGAAACAAAAGAAAGACACACAAAAAGAACAATGACTACACGCAAATGAATGTCTGTGGTTATAAAATATCAAAGACCGTTATAGACGTGTGAAGGTACTTTGGGCATATCGTGCTAGATCCATATTCTTATGGGCCACTCGGCTCTCGGTGGATGCCATGGTCAGTGCAGCGCCGAATGCGTTTTCTTCCCAAGACATTTCCTAGTTACCATGTTAGGATGGGTCGACATAATGCGATTCAGGGGAGGTTAGGTGCTTTCCTCGCTCCAGTCCTCCCTGATAATTACTAGAAATTATGTCCACCCCTGTTCCGTACTTATCTGGTACACAACGTTTCTACCGCTGCCGAAAATTGAACTTGGGTCCACCGTCTGGGTAACCAAGCGCTCTAACCAGTATGTCACCGCGGCTCCTAGACGTGCATCGAGTGACGTTCCAGCGAGACGGCTGCAGGTCAATCTGCTCGTAATTTGTGTCCAGTATACGAGAGGTCAAATATACAGCATACTATACAATACTGCCAGACGTATGCAAATACAGCGGAAGCGAATGTGTTTCTGAGTCTGGTCGTGTATCCGTGTGTCCGGAAATGTCTATACTTCAGGCAAAGATATCGGCGCGGTGTTGTTTAGTTATCATGGTTTTTATTGGCATAGATCACTGTACAGCTTTAGTAAATTTTTCGTTCTCTTTCAGTATGTTAGCAAGAGTTTAGTATGGCATGCGGTTGTCGCACCATCACATACATTGTTTTACCACTATTTTAATAGACGCTCAATACCCCAGCGTCTGGAAACAGTACAATTTACACCAAGTCCCGATAAATGGCCTTCTTGTAAGAATCCATTGGCTTGTCTTGGGATTTGGCAAATGGCAGAGGTGTACGTTATTACCCAACATAAAGTCTAGACATTCACGAGATAAGGGCCACGCGAACTCACTCCAGAGACATGAAGTCAAGTAAGTAAAGGGTCATTGTCCACACCCTGAGGCGCATTGGGTATAGTTTGATAGCCCCATCTGTCCACAGACAAGTCGACACTCGAGCTTGATGTGGTCAGTATCATGCCGGACACGAAACAGGCGCGGGAAAATAGCATCCATGGAACTCGAGATGATAACGAGATACACCGATATTTATAGCAAACTGTTATACAGTGTGACGTTTTTTCCATTAGTATAGAGAATTATTACACTACAGAAGAGTGCCTATACATAATTGTAATAAAGCTTTTTATTACACGCGTCTACATATAATGCTTCTTCTTCTTCTTCTTCTTCTTCTTCTTCTTCTTCTTCTTCTTCTTCTTCTTCTTCTTCTTCTTCTTCTTCTTCTTCTTCCTCTACTTCTTCTTCTTCTTCTTCTTCTTCTTCTTCTTCTTCTTCTTCTTCTTCTTCTTCTTCTTCTTCTTCTTCTTCTTCTTCTTCTTCTTCTTCTTCTTCTTCAGCGTTCTGAGCCATTGAGGTTCTTTGCTGCAGATACAATCCGTCTCCATTCGTCTCTCTGGTGGACCTTCTCTTGCCAGTCGTTGATTCCATGTGCTTGTAGGTCTGTACATGTATTATCTCTCCACCGTCTTCTTGGTCTACCACGGGGTCTACGGTCATTTATTTCCTGGGTGTAAGCGAGTTTTGTTTCCCTATTATCTTCCATTCTTTCTATATGCCCCAGCCACTGTAGTCTATTAGCCTTCATGGTACCAGTAATTAGCGTGGACTTAAAACAGATCATAATTGTCTTTGTTACTTCTTCTTTTCCACTCTCCTCTTTGTATATCCCTAATGGGTCAAAAGATGCGTCTTAAAACTTTGTTCTCAACGGTTTGTAACAAGACTTCGTCTCCTTTCGTTGTGCTCCAGGTTTCAGAGCCATACAGCACAACTGGTCAGATCAGTGTTTTGTATATTGTGATTTTGGTGTTACGAGATAGCGCATTTGATTTTAGTAGATGCTGTAGTGCATAATATATCTTATTTACAGAATTGATTCTAGTTTGTATTTCTTCCCTTATGATGTTGGAGCAGTTGAAGATTGTACCCAGGTATTTGTATGTTTCCGTTCTTTTAATGGTCATATTATCTATTTGTATGTGGCCAGAGTTTTTAGCCATTCCTTCTCTTGAAATTACCATATATTCTGTCTTATCTTGGTTGATAACCAGCCCCATCTGTTGGGCTTTTTCCTTTAAGTGAGTCAATATTTCTAATGTCTTTTGTGCATTTTCCCCTATAATATCTATATCATCTGCATAACCAAACAGCTGGATGTTCCTCCAATATCACATTCCTCCTTTACCTTCCTTACAACTTTTTCTAGAGCCAGATTGAAGAGTAGCGGCGATAGTTCATCACCCTGTTTCAAGCCAGATGTTATTTGGAAAAGGTCTGATTTCCTGCCTTTGTATGTTACTACATTATAAGTATCTTCCATGCATAGTCTCCATATAATGCTATATTATAAATTCTATATGTACTATGTTGTCGGTCTCCCTGGCCTAGTGGTTAAGGTCTTTCTCTGTTATCCCGTATAATCTCGTGAGTAACGCAACATGTACGAGAATCGGTAACGGTTCTCGCCGCGTTGGTAACTTACGGGGTATGTGAGCTGGCCGCTCAGAAAGCAATGGCAAACTACTGAGCGTAATCTTGCATAGTACATCAACAGCAGCTGGAATATGCTGATGTTGACTGCAACGTCCTGTAAGGGATATGAAAAAGAAAAAAAAACTATGCTACTGTTTATCTTACAGAAGAAGCTGTTTTTTGTTTTTTGCCGTTGATGGAAAAACACATAATCAAGCTTCTGTGTGTGTCACCGAGTTCAGGCTTTCTCTATATGTGTGTAAATCCTCTACGGGTCATTGCTCTCATCATCTCACTACAATTATACAATTATATATATATAATTAAATTGTAAAAAGACACAGATTATGGTCGTCACTAAGAAGAACGAAATACCACAGTGTAATATACAAGTAAATGGGAATATTCTTCAACAAGTGAATAGGTACAATTACCTCGGAACAGTAATAACATCTGATGGGAGATGCCTTGAAGAGATTAGAACAAGAATCGCCATGGCAAAAGTAGCCTTTAGCAAGATGAAAAACATACTGACCAATAAAAAGATGTCAATTGAAACGAGAAAAAGAGTGTTGAGATGCTACATAGAACCTGTACTTTTATATGGATGTGAAGCTTGGACAATGAGCAGCCAGGCTGAGAAACATCTGATGGCTGTAGAAATGTGGTTTCTGAGGAAAATGCAAAGAATACCATGGACAGCCAGAAAGACCAATGAACAAGTCCTTCAAGAAACAAATGAAGATCGTAAACTGATCAGAGACATTAGACGTAGACAGTCACAATTTTTTGGGCATGTTATGAGAAGAAATGATTTGGAGAACTTGGTGACAACTGGTAAGATCGAGGGGAACAGACCAAGGGGAAGACCTAGAAACAAGTATCTGGATGGCTTGGCCTTGTGGCATGGTCGAGACAAAAACACGGAACTGATCCACGACTCTGTTGATCGAGTGAGATGGCAGAACATGACCGCCCACACTTACCGGCATGGCACATGATGGATGGATATATATATATATATATATATATATATATATATATATATATATATATATATATATATATATATATATATATATATATTATGCTTCCGGTAAAAATGGCGACGAAGTGTATCGTTTATTCTTCGGGAGACGCTGTTTAGTGTTTTCATGTGGATTATGTGGTGTTATTTCGTATTCGTTTACTGGAAGTGTTCAAAAGAAGCCATGGAAGGCAGGTGGTGGATGAAACCTTGACGGCAGCCGACAGATATTTGTTGGTTATGGTCTCAAGTTTCGCGACAGCAGACAGAGGTCCTCTTTCGCGAGACAATGGCTGCGTTACACGACCAGTATGGTCACTGCCATAGAGGAAAGCAACGGCAAACTACCTCTTTAAAAGTGCCTAGTACATTATGATTCGCCTAAAGACTGGTCATCGCAAGACAAGAACAGAGACATTAAAATTAGCAACATGGAACGTTAGGACGTTAAACGACGACGAACAATTAGAGAACATAAAACAAGAAATGGAAAGAGAAAAAATTAATATTTTAGAATTGTGCGAAACGAGATGGACAGGAGCAGGCATCAAGATAGATGAAGATTTTAAGATTATTTATTCTGGAGGTGAAAATCGACAAAGGGGAGTGGCAATTATTTTGGACCGGAAAACATCAAAATCTGTTCAAGGATATTGGGCCGTGTCGGACAGAGTTCTATAGTTAAATTAAGTGGCAGACCTTTTAGCATAAATGTTATTAAAGTATATGCCCCAACAGGAGAATCCAGTGAAGATAGTGTAGAGGAATTTTATAATGACATAGAGTCTGCCTTAAAGAAATGTAAAATTTCAGAAATAAACATAATAATAGGGGACTTCAATTCAAAGTTAGGAAATCAAGGTGATAGATACACTGTAGGAAACTATGGTTTAGGAGAGATAAATGAAAGAGAATACAGACTCGTAGAGTGGGCAAAAGAACAGGAAATGATTGTAGGAAACACCTGGTTTAAGCAACACCCTAGAAGATTATGGACATGGAGGAGTCCTGATAGCAGGATTAGAAACGAGATTGACTACATTCTCATTAGCAGGAGATTTAGAAACGCGTTAACAATAGCAAAAACAGTTCCCAGTGCTGATTGTTATAGTGACCACAGATTACTCACAGGAACATTGAGGATAAAGTTAAAGAAAGTCAAGTATATAACAGGAAACACTAAATATGATTTGTGTACATTGTGTAATGACAAGGAAATACAAAACAAATTCAACATAGAAGTACAGAACAGATTTGAAATTTTTTCTGATCTAGAGATCCTATTCTAGGATGTGGAAGATCAATGGGAAATGTTGAAGAATTCAATCAATGTGGCTGCAGAAACAACTATTCCAAAATTAAAGAAGGTGGGTCGTAAGAAATGGATGACTGAAGAAATTTTACACCTAATGGAAACAAGAAGACTCAACAAAAATAATTCTGCCAAATATGAAGAAATTCACAGACAAGTCAGAATATTATGTAAGGAGGCAAAAGAAGCATGGCTGGAGGAAAAATGCTTAGACATTAAAAAAAAAACACACAACAGTCAAAATACCAAATTAGTGCACAAAAGAATTCAGGAACTTACTAATAAAAGAACAAATACATCAACAGGCTGTCTAAAAACTAAAGATGGCAAAATCAAAATAGAAAAAGATCAGATTCTACATGTATGGACAGATTATGTGAAAAACCTTTATGGTAATAACATAGAAGAACAGTATGATATTAGATTTAATAATGAAGGACCGCCAATTTTGAAGATGGAGGTTCCAAATGTTCTTAAGCATATGAAAGCTGGCACGGCACTCGGTGTAGATAACATCACAAAAGAAATGATTAAAGCTTTAGAAGAATTTGGACTAGAGCAAGTCATCAGGCTGCTGAACACATTATATGATACTGGAGATATAATGATTTGCATATCCTTTACAAGACATCGCTGTCAACATCAGCATCTTTGAGCTGATTGTTGATTTCTTGGCTCAGTAGTTTGCCATTGCTTTCTGAGCGGCCTGCTCACATACCCCGTAGGTTACCGACAAGATTCGAACCACTGCTGATTCTCACCGTTGTCACGTTACTTACGAGAGTATACGAGATTACGGAGAAAGGTCGCTAACCTCTAGGCCAGGAAGCCGGCACTGGAGATATACCTTCTGAATTATGTAACTCTGTATTTATTGCAATCCCAAAGAAATCAGGAGCCTAGGAATGTGATAAACATAGAACAATTAGTATAATGAGTCACATCACAAAGATTTTGCTACGAATTATCATGCAAAGAGTGAGGAAGAAAATACAACCTGAAATAGGGGAAGAACAATGCGGGTTTGTAGAAGGAAAGGGTACAGTAAATGCTGTGTATATGCTGCGAACAGTTATTGAACGTGCTATAGAAGTAAACAAGGATATACATCTTTGCTTTATTGACTACACAAAGGCTTTTGATAGAGTTAGACATGTCAACATGGTGGATATGCTTGCAGATCTACAAATTGATGGGAAAGACATTAGACTTATAAAAAACATATATTGGAAACAACAAGCTGCCATAAGGATTGATAGTGAAGTGGGATAATATCAGCCTATTAAGAGAGGTGTTAGGCAGGGATGTGTAATGTCTCCAGATCTTTTTTCCCTATAGAGTGAAAATATTTTCAGAAATGTAGAAGATATAAATGGAATCAGCATTGGAGGACGAAACATCAATAACATTAGATATGCAGATGATACAGTATTAGTTGCAGACAATGCGCAGGACCTGCAACAATTAGTAGATGCGTATGTTGTACACAGTGAGCAACTGGGGTTAGAATTAAATTGTAAAAAGACACAGGTTATGGTCGTCACTAGGAAGAACGAAGTACCACAATGTAATATACAAGTAAATGGGAATATTCTTTAACAAGTGAATTGGTACAATTATCTCGGAACAGTCATAACATCTGATGGGAGATGCCTTGAAGAGATTAGAACAAGAATCGCCATGGCGAAAGTAGCCTTTAGAAAGATAACAAACATTTTGACCAATGAGAAGATTGATTTATTTGGTTATTTCGGGATTTGAAATTTAAATATTGAGCACAACCCACTACTGGCAACGCTGATCGTATTATGGTATGAACCTAAGGCCTATCCACGTCAATATGGAAGCACTATACTCGAGTTTCGCCCTCGTTTGAGCTCGTCAGTAGTGCATATCCCTGACCGGATCCGGAAACAAGCCCCGGATCACTGGCGTGTGAAACGGGTCAATAAGAAGATGTCAATTGAAACGAGACAAAGAGTGTTGAGGGGATACATAGAGCCTGTTCTTTTGTATGGATAATGTGCAGTCAAGATGAAAAACATCTGATGGCTGCAGAAATGTGGTTTCTGAGGAAAATGCAAAGAATACCATGGACAGATAGAAAAACCAATGACCACGAACTACAGGAGACAATGGAAAATCGTAAATTGATTAGAGAAATTAGACGTAGACAGTCAACATTTTTTGGACATGTTATGAGAAGAAATAGATTTGAGAACTTAGTGACCACTGGCAAGATCGAAGGAACAAACCAAGAGGACCACCGAGAGAAAAATAACTGGATGGCTTGGCCACATGGCATGGTCGAGACAGGAACACTCGGCTGATCCACGACTCCGGTGATCGAGTGAAATGGCGAGTCATGACCGCCCACGCTTTCCAGCATGGCACATGATGGATTGATATATATATACCACCTCACATACCCACAGCAGGTTCCTTCTACGGTGTGTGTGTGCGTGCGTGTGTGTGTGTGAGTGTGTGCGCGTGTGTGTGTATGTATGTGTACGTGTGTGTGTGTGCGTGTGTGTGTGAGTGTGTGTGTGTGCGTGAGTGGGTAGTGGGTGTGCGTGTGTGTGTGCGTGTGTGTATGAATGTGTGTGCGTCTGTGAGTGTGTGTGTGAGTGTGTGTGCGTGTGTGTGTGAGTGTGTATGCGTGTGTGTCTGTGTGTGCGTGTGTGTGTGTGCACGTGTGTGTGTGTGTGAGTGTGTGTGTGAGTGTGTGTGTGTGTGTGTGAGTGTGTGTGTGTGTGGGCATCATTGTGCTATCGGCTTTGGACAGAGGTGCACAATTGAGAAGTTACAAGCCCTATCTTGGTGCGAGGATATGCAACTTAAAGACTATATGTCATAACAAGGTAGACCAGACCCTAAGACTAAAGGCACAATGATGTGATTATGCAAACCATCCTCCCACCACCGTGCCACACTCTGTTAATATATTTTAGATAGGTGCTCAAATTAGGGATTTAACCTCGACAGTAACTATTCTGCTTGAAACTTTCAGATTTCCAACTACTTGGGATTTACAATGCGCACACTGGATTTCTTAGGTTTTCTTTCCGAGAAGACAGACGTGGGAATCGCCAGCCAGGATCACGTGGCCGTATGCAATCCGTTTCTTATTTTTGTAAAACTCCATACTGCCCACACTGCGAATTGTGGAAACTTACACTTTACAGATAGAACATACAACTCGCTTCATAAATGTGTGCCTTCAGAGGTCTGGGGCCAACTTCTTGGCTAGGGAACATGTTAACGAAGAAGTTGAAGAACAAATTAACGGAGGCAGGAAAGATGCTTTGGTCATGTTGAACGGTAATACAATCAGCTGATAGTCATATTGGAGATAAACGTCCAGGGCAAGAGAGGCTGAAGGTGACAACATATAATTAGGCAGGCGATATCACAATATTTTCATGAATGAGCCTAGCATAATGAATGTAAAGCGAAAACTCACCCTTCTTCTGCACATATTTGCATATATTATTTTTAAACTGTGCTGGTATTGCATTTCTGAAACTGTGCTGAATTGGTAATTGCGCAATCTAAATAATGCAAGCCTGCATTCACGTAATTTCATCTCGAAGATGACGTACTAACCGCACTTTCGACGCGTGCTCTCTTTGTGGTCGATGTGTGACGACTTTTTATTTTGCATCATCCTCTTGTGCGCGAACAGAGAGATGGAATAAATAACACAGATTGACAGACCTCGAATAAACGATAGGTAACTACAAGGTGATTCACCGTTACGGGTGAAATAAAAATCCTAGCCTACACATTGCGGGACCACTGCTTGGTAGAGTGGCCTTTAGACCTCGTGAGAAAACCCTTCAAGCAGACACCGTAGTGACACACACAAGTTTAAGTCGTTATTGTTTAACTAGTAGACTCCTATGCTCAGGAAAAATGTACAGACTATTTCCAATAAGCTTTTCTTTGGAGCCATAAGTAAACACTGACAGAAAGCGACTCCTCTGCTTGTTCTCCAAATGCCCAGAATATGTCTGTGAGTTTAGATGAGTCAAGTTTATTGCATAACCTTTACATGATGTTGCAATCAACCCCAGCATTGATTGGCTGTTTGTGATTTACTAGGCAATATTCAATAGTTTGACTTTGCTTTATGAACGACTACGCCTTATACCATCGAAATTAATGTAAAACGGTCTGATTTCAAATCTCCCGCAGCTGATTTCGAACCCTCGATTGGGTATGAGAAAGAATTATAAAACTGAATATGTCACTATCACCAAAGCCACAGTGTCAGTTTTAGATGAGTAAATTTTACATAAAACTTCAACTCAGCTCTCCTTTTATCTATAGGGACTTTTGGAATTAGTTTAGCAGTGTAGAGAGGAGACGAATACTCATTGTATCAAGAATAGAGACAATCAGAAATGAGTAAATCAGGACTAAAGTGGTAGTTACAGCAGCGCTAGATTTTATTAGAAGGCAGAAAGTCAAATGGTTTGGCCACGTAACTTGGTTAACTTGTTGTGGTATACCACAACAAGAAATTATATACAGACCAAATGGAAGCAGAAGAAGAGACCAACCATGTTAACGTTGGACAGAGGAATTGCAGAGTCCGTGGGAATTTTCGATACATGAAGCCAATAAACGGGCACTCTCCCACTGTTTATACTTCACCGCGACACCGCAAGGTACAAGAGGAACAAGATGAGTTGAGATGGTGAGAGCAGTTAGTGCTATATGGACAAGGAATGCTCTGCACATCAGTAACTCAGGCGAAACAATGGCCAATGCAAGCATTATCTTCTCTGGCGGCTTGACATGGCGAAGTAAGCACATCTCACTATGTGGTTCAAGTGGAATCTCCTCTTATAATCAGGAGATGAACTAACATGTAAGAATATCAGTAGTATAGAAACACGTGCAACATCTCACACCTCGTGTTGGACCATGATCTGCAGAGGTACCACATGCTAATTGGAGAGTTGCATATACAGTTCTTTAGATTCAGACGTCAGAAAGGTAATACAATATCAAGAACTAGCATGCAATTCAAATCTCATACCTGCTGCAGATCCCAAGTGTTTAGTTTCTGTGCTACTTCATTCTTCACGACCATAGTATCACGATTTAGCTCAAATCAGCTGTACTTCGTACGAGGAATCTCCATAGTATGTGAGTACGTCTTTAGGGAGTTCCCCAGTTATTTATAACTCGGAGGAAGTCGGCTGATTTGCATGATCTAGTATGTTCGAGAAACTGGCAGTTTCGAGACAGAAAGGTCGAATCGTGCACTGCTTTTATCCCGTGAGTGAACTTGACTTGTTCACTAGTCGGGAGAAAGCATGATTCACATTGTGAGTGAAGTAATTCGTGCGACATGACTTTTCCGGGCTTGGAGAGTATTCCTCGCAACCGGAACAAGGCATTTGGCCATCATTTCGATCTGTCTTCTCCATGGGAGCAGAGCTCCAGAAATTACAGCCAATATTGTCAAGTTTGAGGCTTTGGAGCCACAGGCAGTAACATAGGCTAACTTGGTGTTTGGTTCATCGTTCAGGTAATACCTCTTTACATATTTATATTGTCTAAGACAGCGTAACAGCGCAATTGTACGGCATCTCATTATCTATGCGAATACGTAATGAACTTGGCGATCAATAACTGACAGGCTGTGTCGCTGTCGCTCGCGTGTTTACATTTGCGTTTTCCGCTTGAGATGTGTAACAGCGTAGCTTAAACATTGGTTTACTTATAAGTCCATTAATGTGGCAACTACGTTGTAGCTACTATTTGTATTGCAAATGATGAAATCTTGCCTTAATTAGTGAAGTTACTATTGTGAGGAAATATTTACGTCTATCTGGTATAACCTGTTGAAGACAAGTTAGTTAGTGCAGATGTTTACTGTTAGTAACAGTAAACATCTGCACTAACAGTGTTACCAGTGCTTATTGATTCTGTGGTTAGGCTGATGTAGGTGGAATTCAGACAGTGCTGTGGCAAGAGCAAGTGTGATTCGTAGATCAAACAGGGCATGTAGTTCTAGACGCTAGGAGATGATGCAGCTATTTTGTGATTGATAAATAGTGGTGATGTCATTCCTGGGAAGTGTTTAGATGCTGTAAGTAGTGATCATGTGCTATGATGATATATATAGTGTACTTTGTGGCATATATATATTGTAATGAAGTGCGTTATATAACGGAGCGACTTGTCGACGCCCGATGCGGTCCGACGCGAGATACCTGTGCGCTATCATCGCGATTGGTGGGAAACCGGTCGAGGGTCTACTGTACACTGCCTTTGGCCTTTTTCTTTATGATCATGAGTACGCAAATGCTTGTGTGATTGATGGAAGAGAAGGTGTGTGGTTGTGGAATGAGATTCGGAGATTGTGGGCTATGGGGTGCAAAGCAAGTATAATATGTATATAACTGGCACACCAGGCAGGTTGTGATGTTCGGTCACCACCCAAGGCTAATTCGTTTGGGGGGACTAAAACAGGCAAGTACACATTGAACATGTGATGCGGCAAAACATATTTAGAAAAGGAACTTCTCGCCTCTATCATCAGAGGTGGATCAAGAAGGATTTCGCTATTAGGTGGGAAGGCATCCCACTAGCGAAATGGATTGATTACTCGTACATTGGTTTGGTTTATTGTTGAATAATTAATTTAGGAGTAATTAATTGATAGCAATCGATATCTGTCCAATGATGGGGAATGGTCCAAAGACCAACTCTTCCAGAGGTTTAGTTTTCTAGTAGTGTAAATAGAATCAGTACAGTTCTTCACACAACCACCGAAGACAAGAGTAAGGTAGGAGTATGAGACTACCGTAATGTCAGACTCGAACTTTTCGGAACCTAATCTTTCCGACGGGCTGATCCAGGTGTCATTTGACATTGGATGTCTATACATTCTTTCACTATGCCTTGATAGGGATGATTCCTTAATTAGGCATATCCTAATTCGTTATGCTGAAGGAAATTTTAGCGTGGATGATTGCATGTGGATCCGTGTTGGTACCGAATGCTCTCACCTCCTACTCTTTCCTTTCAGGTGTTGCCTGTGGTGTTCAGGAATTCTACAGTGAAGCGATGTTGTATAGAAATTCTACAATGGACCTGTATGGTATGTGAATTCTACCATGAACCTGTATGGGAGATGAATTCTACAATGAAGATGTGGTATATGAATGCTGCAGTGAACCTGTGTGGTGATATGAATTCTTCAATGAAGCTGAGATTCCAATGGGAGAATTTGAGAATTTGCTCACTCCAGAGGACAATCCAAGGTGGGGGTAAGGTCATAGCTCTGGAAGCACTTCAGCTTGAATATAATTGTTGAACGCCACGAACCTTATGATATTCCAGTAGAATTATTATGTGTTCCACAGTGATACGTCCTCATCAGTGCGTACGACATTCATACTGTTCGTATGCTATACCATTGTTCTGAAGCAGACTCAGATGGAGTCCAGTCAATCTTGAGTTTCACTCATGTCTGCAGTTAGTCATCTACCAAAGAGTAGAACCTCACACGAGACACATATTAGACTTTATGCTATGTTATATCCTGAGTGATCTCTTATAGTCATGTTGTTGAGAATCTACGTCACCCAACCAGGGGTGAAGCATCACTTGACCATATTTAGTGAATGTTGCAAGACTATATTTTCAGCTATTGTCCAGGTGCATCAGGGAATACCTCATGGTCGAGGGTTTCCCATCCAGACTGTGTAGGCACAGCTGTCATAGAGACAATAGGCATTGACAATTCTCGCATTTGTGAAGGTGTGCTCTTAGTCGAGCCATCGGAGGTCCTGGTGGCTAAATCCCATTATATGATCACCGGTTGCTTGCGGCAGAAAAGTCCACAAGTGTTCCAGACAGCAGTGCTGGGAAAGAGCCGGGTGAGTCTATTGGACCGACTGAACGGAAACATCCCGCAAATCTTCTACTACACCTCATCATGAACCAGGAATCATCTCTGACTCTGTCTCTAACCTTTTCTCCATATTGTATATATATCTTCTCCTATCGGGACGTTCCTTTCAGACCTGTGTCTATAGTGTACATTAAATTGCTGAATTGTTGACATGTCGTCTCTACAATTATTAGGTGTGATCTTGGACGAGACCTGAGATTTCAAAGTTCCAAGGTTGAGGGTAGATGGTAGAGGTTTAGGATCTGGGAAGGGTCTGTGGACAAATAACACTTGTCACCTTGCAGAGGGGGTTAATAATAGTAGTATCAGTGTATTTACCTGTCGAACCCCTGAGGTTAGTATACACTTGAGTGACTGGGATACTTCGGGGCTTGTATTCATTCACAACAACTGAGGCCATCCTGTTACACTCAGCGTAGGTGGGGGACCGTTCGGGATATCTCTTACTGTGTTGATCTCTCGTAGGGATACTGACTTGTGTCTATATCATCTATCTGTTGTCTACTTTAAGATTCTACTGCAAATCTACCTACCTTCCAACTCAGTCTGACAGGCATTTGTGATGTGATGCCCTTAGTTAGTACAGTTAATTAGTAATTGATCGTATTGCTGGTTACATTCACACACAAACATCCAACCACATCTCGTATAACCATGTCAACTAGGGAGTTAGACTTGTCCAAGGTTCATGCAACAGCGCGTGAGTTAGGACTGTAAGGTAAGGAACTGAAGTCCTATGTTCAGGGGGTGGAAAGAGATTTTCGCCAAGAAGAACGGGATAGGAGAAAAGCAGAGTTAGAACTTGAGGCTAGTAAAGTAGCATTAGAAGAGAAGAGGATAGAAGCAGCTCGTGAGGAGAAACGACTAGAGATGTGTGTATTCTGTTCATGGTTCTTACTTTCACTGCTGAAGTATATATTATACTTTTACCCAGTGGGGATAGACGATGATGATGATGATTAAGAAGCCCTTGTGTACGTCTGTACATCAAGAAAAGAATGTTGACTGGTGTTGTTGTTGGCCTTTGGCCTAATGCTGTTTGCAGCTATAAAAAGGAGATGGGGAATTCTGGACATTCTCCCGATGTCTCAGAGATTCTTGTCATGTTATGATATGTATAATATCAAGATGTTTGCAGCGTTAGGATGTCTTTAAATCATCATAAAGTTCCAGTGGCGATTTCAGAAAAGAATACTGAGTGAGGTATACCCTATTCACTTTTGGGAGTTGGACAAACTCTGCAATCAGAGACGTGGGATGGACAAATGGAAATATCCTCCGTTCTTATTCCCCTTTGTTTCTGTGATTAATGTTGTGTTAAGGATTACCACGACATGAGTTTGCATTAATGGTTTGGAATGTGTCCTTTTGTCATTCCCATCTCTAGAGAGGCAGGTAATTGTTCGGACGTTACTACCAAACAGGAACCTGGGTTAACAGCCTGATTCGGAGTCTGGACCTATATAAGAATGTTGACAGCCGCATTTATTAGCTGCCTTTGTCAGTGGAAAGCGTGACAAAGACGATTAGCCAAAAGCTATTGATACATTCCGACGTCTGTCGGGATACTCCAGGACGGCCTTTCTTATCAAAATGTCTACAAAAACAAACGGATATACATAGTACACATATACCAGGGTATTACCCGCCCTGTCGGTCTGGGAGGTAACGCCTGACGCATCATAAATCAGCAAGGATAAGGAAACTAGTGGACAGTCCACGTTTGAACAAAACTAACAGCGGTAAGAATCTTCCAACGGCCTGTTCGATTCCCAGTTTCAAATACAAAAAGTATTAACATTCGACACAAGTCATATGCGGGCAAGTTCAACACGAGGTCCTAGATATGAACACCATTGGGAAGACACTATGAAAAAAGCAAGAGGAGTCAATGTTTATACACATGCAGCAGAGGGGATCCTCCGACTGTCTTGTGGTTTCCAGTTGCGTGCTGGAATTCTTCTTCTTCTGTTCCATTCCTGTGCAGACTAGTCTCGACATAGTCCCAGATGATACCAATGAGTGACTCTGAGCATAGTATGTTCCTACACTGGAATGGATATATCAAAGAATGGCTCTTAACTGATCCCAGGTCGGCCTGATTGCATTATCAACAAGTGTGGGATGGCCTTATCGACCTGAGACTGGGTGTGTATAAAAGTCTTGTGGGAAAGAGCTGAGATTCTGATTAATAAGCAGAGATGCTAGCCATTCGTCATTTTTTTTTCATTGTGTTCGATGATGTAGAGAAATAACTTCTGCCCAGTAATAAGAGGAACTCCTGAAAGTTTGACTGACCCAGGCCTCGGCGTCACTAGGACACAGAGCCCATTAGCTCAAGAGTGTTCTTGGTTCGTTCCCTGGATACAAAGGACTATTATGACCTCAGGTGCAAAATTACAGTGGATATACGATGGGTGGGACACAACTGAATGCATTTAATTCGATCCCTGGATAATGGGGACATTATCTGCTAAGCATTGGAGAGGAATACCTACCAACAGAACAGAAGATAAAAAGAGATAACAGGACTGATTAATTAGTCTAGTTATTGTGTTCTGAATTTTGAGTGTTGTTTTGGTTTTGAGTGCATTGATTTTTGGGGATACTTGGTGTTATCACATTTGTATGTGTTCATGATATTACATATCATCCCATGACTTTCCAAACTCAAAACTGTTAATACAAATATATGTACTCCAGATCTTGATTTAATTCCTGGTGAACGGTTTGTTCAAATGTTGATGTTTACGTCAAATGCTTGTTGGTGGTTGTTCAACAGTGGTTGTTTTAAATGTTGTAAACAATCAATGTTCTCTGACACTATATCAAATTCAAAAGGTGATCGAGTGGGAAGGGATACTAACACATAGATACCATTGTCTTAAGGGGTGAATTGTTTTTTCCCTTGTATCTGTGGTAAATTTATAAGAAGTGAGTGAGAATGTCAATTTATCCCATACGGGATCCCCTAGACAAAGTTAGCAAATATTCTAATAAATTAAATCCTACATCCCACAATGATGATGATGATGATGATGGTGGTGATGATAATTGATTGATTGATTGATTGATTGTTTGATTGATTGATTGATGACGCACAAGAGTCTTGCCCACAAGAGCATTGAAATCACCGAGCATATAAATGTAGTTGGAGTTTGGAACTGCCTTGATCGCAGAGTCTAGCTGCTCATAGAACGTATCCTTCACATCATCAGAGGAAGCGAGTGTCGGTGCATATGCAGTGAGAATGGTGGCAAATCCACAAGAGGTTGCCAAGCGCAGTGATAATAATCTTTCATTGCCTCCAGCTGGGATATCAATCATTCCCAGTAGCGAATTCTTCACTGCAAAGCCCACACCATGTTGCCTTTTTTCTGCCTGCCCTCTTCCCTTCCAAAAAAAGGTGTAATTGTTTTCCATGAGTGACCCTTCCTCAGCGAGGCGAGTCTCCTGCAGGCCAGCAATATCAATGTTAAGACGATTGAGTTCAGCATCAATCACAGCCGGTTTTCTCACATCGTCAATATTTGTCAAGTCAGTGGAAAATCCTGGACACATGGTTCTCACGTTCCAGGCTGCAAGCCGTAGCTTGAGGTTTCTATTCTTTTTATTAGTACCTGGTGCATTGGTTTTACAGCCTGCGATTCAGATTTTGTCCTAGCCCCAAGCACCCATTAAAGCAGGCAGGCTGTGGCGGATCAGCACCCAATTGGCTGGGGGATGCCCAGCTTGAGGCGGGCGGTAGCTGATCAGTTACACCTGTAGGTGTCTCCCACAGTCAGAGGCAACGCGTGGCGCCCCATGTCTACGCCAACTGACAAGGACTTATAACCCGTAAGTTGCCTCTCGCTTTGATTCCGAGACCGGTTAAGACCAGGGATGGAGTTAATGCCTCTCCATAGCACAAAGCCTGGGCTAATATAAAGAAACCATGTGTTGCCCATGCAGCATGATCCCTCTCTCGGCTTGCCTAGTTCACTCCAGAGGAAAGTTGACACCTATAATCTGGAACAAGACAAGCTGCAGAAGCTGCCGGATCAGCAAAGCAATGCTCTAACTGTCCGCCTGTCGGAGCTTCGATCCTAGACCAGCTGCCAACCAAGGCTTAGGGCCTGGTCTGCCCTGCCATGACTTATTTTATCTTTGGGTTGCATTTCCTCGCACCAGGATAAGGCTAGTACCCTCCCAATTGCGCTCTTCCGCCCGAAGCCGTTGGCAAAAGTGGGGTGTCGGGTTTGGTAAGCGCCGCCCAACATTCGGCGCTGACAGAAAGCAGGTAGTACCGTCTACTGTCATACGGTAGCTCAGTCATATCTGACTAAGACCTGACACCATCTATCTATCTATCTATCTATCTATCTATCTATCTATCTATCTATCTATCTATCTATCTATCTATCTATCTATATAGCCAGGGGACTTAACTTAAGATATAGCAATGCTACTAAAAGTTATGTCCCTTGTTTTATTCTTTCTTATGTTGAGTAATGTAATTACAAAATTAAATTTTAGTAAGTAAATAGATGATTGTACACTAAGAACCTATTACAGTTGGTTGCACAGGAATGAAAAGAAGACGTGTAGAAAATTTCATCTCAATCGGATGGACCGTTCGCGAACGCATAAAGAACGGACATACATACATACATACACACACACACACATACATAAATTGTGTTTTATATATATATATATATATATATATATATGTAATCGCCTGGCGCGATACATGATGATGATGATGTTACCAATACCAGCATCCCTTGCAGTGCCCTGGGGTACGATGGGAAGCCGCTCTGGAAGCGAGGATAAATAGAGGCGCGTGTCAGTTTCCCGGTCTCTCCAAACCAGACAACAGTGGCCGAAGGAGCGATTATGTAGATCGCTGTAGTATAGAATAGGGAGGCTTTAACCAGCCCTCCCCAGTCACTGGACCAGAGCAGGGAGTCACAAATGCCTCTAGATTTAACCATGACTGGCTTGTGTGGCCCACACACGAGGACCGAGGAAATCCATCAAAAATGACTGGCAATTTGTAAGCCCACTCTTGGTGAGTTAAATGTATTTAGATAGCTTAATTAAAGATAGGATAGTGGTGCCTTTGCTAGTCCCCAACTGGAAGCTCCAAACTTAACATCCACAGGTTTGAGGTACAATTTGGTGTAGTTCGGTTTATAGTTTTACCTAGAATGATGAACTCTTCTGTTCCTGAGTGACTAAAATTAGTAGAGTTATCTTCATGTAAAATGGCGATGACCAGCAGGATGACAACAACATGGGTTTGCTTCAATTAATGATTGTAAAAGTGCTACTCTGCAGACTGGCAGGGGTGTATTAAGAAAACTAGTACCAGGGGTATTCAGTGGCGATTCAGGAGAAAGGATATCCGATGGTGTGTATATTTGTAGGTTTTTAGATTTAATGTAGCAGACAGTGCAGTACGGATTGGAAGTAATCAAGTATCGATACTGTACTGTGTGTGTTGGGTAGTTCTATAGAATTTGATATAGCCACGATTCAGTACAGTATTAAAAATATGTAGTATCATAGTCCAGAGTAGAGGAGGATGTAGGTATTGTCCTGTAAAGTCTGTGTTCTGACAAGAGGAAAATACAGAGCTCTAGCATAAAATATGAGGAAATAATAATGAAATAATGGTTGGGGCTGTTTAGAGGAAAATATGGAGCACTGTTGCATAAAATATTAGGTTATGATTGATTCTATTTGGGTGGTATTCCTGGATGAAGGTGGCCAGATTAGGTGTGCAGGATATATATAATATAATGCCATTATTATAGTAGCATGGTGAGGTTGAAGATAACAGTAGATTGAATGGCCTGGGGTAGCCAGGGCTGTTCCAGGTGGACTGTACAGTCAGTAAGAGGGAGGCAAAGTACATAATTGGGTGGTTATACCAGTCTGGTCTAGAATGAGGAACATGAAGTTGAACTGGAAACATGGTACGGATGTGTTTATGATTTAACTTCCCACAACAAAGGGGAAGGCCGGTGTCTTTATATTATAATGTACTGAGGTATTGATGTCTCACATGGAATGGGAAGTAAAGGGTGCCAGGGGATGAGAGACGCCTCCATTGTGTTATATTGTTTGAAGTCAGATGACTTATCATGACTCAAGTACGCCAAAACTATAGTGATTGCTGGCGTACGAGGGTGTAGAGCGGCACGGTGAAAGTAATAGATATATGGTGCTTGGTTACAATTACTGTTATGTTCCCCTAGATAAATGTAGCTATGGTAATAATTATTCATGACTGTGCAGTGGTGAAGGTGTCAGGTTGAACACTACACATATGATAGTGTTGTTGATAGTTATAAGGGTCATGATTATGAGGATAAGGATCTGTGTTGTTAAGGTTTGACAAATGTGAACTTAGTAAGAATAGTCTCCTGATCAGCCAGTGCAAGTGGTGCTGAATAGGGCACCCATAATGAATCTGGGGTATTATTGAGTGAGCTTGGTCATGGTGAGGGTGACCATGTAGTGATGTCAGCTAAGATGATTGGGATTGTGATTGTGGTGATGGTTATGGTGAGAGCGATCATTTGATGATTGTGATGTTTTATGTGGTGTTATATGTCTGAGTTGTTGGTGGTGACTTATGTTATAGCCTGTGTCCTGATTGTTGCTGGTGTCATGGTATACTGATGTTGTCTAGTTGGTGTACAAAGGTGTGTGTCCTGGTGATGTCATGTTGAATTGCATATCCTATGTCTGTTTGATTGCTGTTGGTGCATTGAACTGTATTCATGTCCTGTATGTACATGTTCAAATGGTGTTGTCCTGTTAGAGTCGTTGTACACTGGTGTAGCTGAGTTGTGTTCAGTGTTGATTTTGACTAGTTGATGAGTGTTGCTGTGTAACATTGGCATTTATGAGTGGTATTCTCAGCCTATGGTGTTGGGGATGAGAAGTTGTGTTGTGTCAGAGATATGTAGGTAATGACCCCCCTGAACTGAGAGTATTCAAGAAGTAAATACTGAGTTAGATGAGAAGCCAGAAAAGGCTGCGATCATTGTGACGAGGGATGATCCGCCCTCACATTAAGATTGTCCCATGATGTGGTGGTGGCTGTTGCATTAATTGTGGGCCCAATCACTCCGAAGGATGCTGTAGAGCGTGTGTGCTCTGTTTATATTTTATGTGGAGTATAGCCTATAACCTATCCATATCATTGTTGTCCAGTTGAAGTATCATGTGGTTGGTGTGAACTTACACAGTCCATGTCTATGTTTGTGCCACAAGGACACTGTTTGCATACACCATTGCTGTAGTGGTTGTCCTGTGAAGTCCATGTGTTGATGCAAATAATGATTCTTTGATGATTATTAATTAGATGTTGTACCTTGTCATGCATTGCAGGTAGTGACCCCTGGCCATGGTTGTGGTTGTAGAGCAAACTTGAGCCCCGGCTCTGGTTAATGTCGTAGGCCACTCACATCCCCTTTCGTATACCCTTTCGTATACCCTTTCGTATACCCATTCGTATACCTGTTTATACCTGTTTAGGCCACTATATCTCAGCTGTTAGGGTTATAGTTTTGTTATTCGTTATGTTATGGTTTTTCGCTGTATCTGGTCCCAGTCGACTTATGTGATGCGGGTGTCTTGTGTGGGTATTGAGGGTGCCCTTCGACTCAACTGAACATGATTGAGGTCTCACTGTCATTTAGAGACCGCCCCTGTGTTAGTACTAGGCAGCAGTTATCTCTAACTGGGATTTCAGATTCCCATTTTTGTATGTACCAACTGTCCATGAGTCCTGAGATGATTACAATAGAGAGTCCATACCTGCTGTTACCGTTGTTGTTTACGTTGAGGCTCTGTTGTTGCCATGTCCTTGTTGGTTTGTGGAGATGGGTACCTAGTCATATGCATAGCGATGTTAGGCAGCAGTAATTACTGTGGGAACATAGGTTCCCATTTCTGTATATGTCAGTTATGTGACATGTCAAGATGCCTGTTTGTCACCAAATCATGCAGTTCTGTCAATAAAAACCTAATTTTGTTGTTCTTAATTTGTTTTGTTTTGTCTGTAGTTTGTTGTGTACACTCATTGATCCTGTTACAGTCCAGCAGTGTAATCTTCTGTCTGGGGTGTACAACAGTATATCCCCCGCCCTAAGAACTCCTGGAATCTTCTGTCTCATTCTACCCCTTTTCTTGTTAACAGAGGAGAATATACACAGTGCTCTTTCTCTATTTCTCCTTATTGTCCTTTTCTTCTCTGGCCCATTAAAAGTCAGTGTTGCTCTTCTTTGTCTTTGAGCACTTAAGTATAGGAAATAACATCTTCCTGTCCTTGATATTTTTCCTTCTGTTTCATATATATATATATATATATATATATATATATATATATATATATATAATGGATATTATGAACATATATGGTTGCTAAGGTCTTTGCTCGCCGGTCTGCCTGGCCGAAGTGTTAGCAGCTGTCTCCGTAACCCCGAATACTCACGTGGTTGACGTGAGCGCACAAGAATTGGAAGCGGTTCGAGTCGCGCCAGTGACTTATGGTCGCTCAGAAAGTCGTGGCGTTCTGATGAGCGTAATCTAGCCTAGGAATCAACATATAGCTGAAAGATGCTGATGTTGACCGCAATATCCTGAAACAGGATGGAAACGCGGGAAATAAAAATTATGAACATTTGATTGCATTTATACAAGCACATTCACAGATGGATGCTGTGAACGTGTTGAGTGCGTTTATGCAAGCACATATACATAATGGATGCTGTGAAATAGGCCAAGGTGCACGGGACATTTGTCACAGACATCAGACGGAACTGGGAACATTCTATGTCCACAGCATGTTAAGGAAACCAATTAAAACATGACGTAACGACTGGTAGATTAATAAAGTAAAAGTATTTGAACTCAGAAAGAGAGAGAGAAAAACAAGAGAGAGAGAGAGAGAGAGAGAGAGAGAGAGAGAGAGAGAGAGAGAGAGAGAGAGAGAGAGAGAGAGAGAGAGAGTAGATACTGGGCATTCTCGCACCAAGGCACTGAAATATGTCGAAACGTGTTGACAGATAGTGATTAGGCATACAACTTCTGAGGGAGATCATTGCTACCTTTCTGACAAAGTATTGTAATGACAATGATGATGATGAGAATGAGGAGAAGGACATAATAGTAAATACCTTAACATAACATAGTAAGCTTATAGTTTTTGTTTTTTTATTTCTTATTTATATTTTCAAATTCTTCACTAGTATTTGTGGTGTCTGATTCTTATTGTGTTCTCTGATATTGACTCCGAGTTATGTCTAGTTCTGTGAGCTTCAATCAATCCAGTTATGTAGTTCCCAGAACTAGCATTTTTTTTTGCAACCTGGCAGTGCATCCTGGTGTCTACATAAGCGATGAGGTTACGCAAGCAATATTCAGTCGGTAACTGTATACCTTAGCAGCCGCACGATAGGTAATCGAAAAATCGACAACTGAGGAGGGAAACCAGAACAACGTAATCGAAAAACAGATACGTTATGTTGTGGAAGTTTGGAATTGGAGTTGTGTGTTGTCTACCTACAGAAAGCAGAGCAAGCTCAGAAACATTCAATATTAATGAAAGCCGTGGCATCAGATTGACGGACAGTTCATTTCTCCATGGTGCCATTAACCAGGCACATTTCGTGTACCATCATATATTACTTGGAAGATTTCCACGACACTCACCTTGCCACAAACAATGCCAATCTGCAAGCCGGCTGTTGAACTGTGGTAGTAATATGTCTCCGGTTGTTGAAGGTATCATCTGATACAGCGGCATAATGTTGTATGTGTTACTTCTTCTTTTTTCCTCGTTTGGGAGAGTGCGTCAACTCTAGTTTGAAGTCAGTGTGCAATTGTGAAAGATTTTCTTCCCTAGACAGATTCCATCCAATCAAAGCATATGCGGTTTTCTGCTTCTTCTTAATGATTTTGCCAGGGACCTTATGATGTACGCTGTGATATTTGACTGCCATGAGAGGTGTACCGTACGCAACTTGCACACGAGACTCTCATCGCTGTGTTCAGTCTCACTACATGACAAGAAGACGTCTGATATCATACGATTATTCAACCCCTGCCCCGGTCAGTTGGTCTAAAATGTTAACTTCTCATCCTTGACTTCGGGACGTAAATTACAAGTACCTCTGAAGTCGGAGTGGATTCGCCTGATTGCGAGGGACACTGGTAATAGGGAAAGCTAATCCACACTCCAAATTCAACCCAGTGCTCTTAGAAATAGCGTGTATAGGCGACATTTGAGTTCACAGCGAGCGAGCGCAAAACACACACACACACACACACACACACACACACACACACACACACACACACACACACTCACACACACAGATGTTTCAGTCTCTTTCTACTCTCTTTATTATACACTTGGGGTAGAGGATGGGGTAGAGAGAATTTGCAGTCATATGCCTGGAGGAATCGAGCTTGCAGAAAGTGTTATTAAACACAGATGTCACAATACTAGGGACATGCCCAAGAAGGCTCTGTCTCCCCGAGAAACAGTTGGCAAATATAGATACTAATAGTTCTTTTGATCTGTTGGTTACCCACTCCTATGCTTTGTCCTCTGTCACAATTCTTCTGCTAGTGCCGAACTAGGTTCCATATACAATCTCAGTGCTACCGTACACCGTTGGTCTCAATGTTTACTTTTATCATGGTGGTATATGTTTAACAGACTGCCATTATAGTTTATCCCCAGATGTAGAGCTTGTTGTCTGTCAATAGTTTCCCCGTTGAAGTACACACCAGGAAGGATGGCTTTCAGTATGAAACTGTTCAAGGAGCACCCCGTCACACATGCCTTGCGAGGATTCACCGTCAGCTTTTCTACTCGTCCTACTGAGAGATTTCATGGAAGCCGGCACCTTGTGAGCCCTCTTCTCTCTTGTAATTAACTATTTGGGGGTTGAGTGGTCTCGAGGTATGTTGTCCGGCTAGAGTGCTGGAGGTCCCGGGTTCAGGCCCCGGTGAGGACCTGGATTTATTTAAAAAATCCACCTGGACTTTCAGTAATAAAATTTCCCCTGGTCTCTGGATAGTGAGATCGGACGCCCGTGTGTATTGTTGTGCACGTAAAAAATCCCTTGGCAGTTGGAAATCGAAAAAGAGTAGCCTAACGGCGCTGCCCGGGCAAAATTTCGTGTTAAAAATCTACCCAAAGTATTTCAGGATCCTCGCCGATGCAACGGAGTTCGTGCATTGAGCTGAGTTTCTCCAGACTCAGGTTTGAGTTAGGAGGAAAACGGAGCACTTATGGATTAAACCGTGTGCCGTGATGTTGATCCAACGACTAAACTAAACTAAAACTAAACTAATTATATATATATCGCCAACACGTCACAGGCCACACGATTAGATAGGGCTACACTACCACCTGGCGCATTTCGTGTTTCTGCTTCTTAATAGAATCAACACATTTATAGATTACTAGCTGACCCTGCCCGGCTTCGCCCAGACCCTGGTGGGGAGCATCTCATTTAATTCATATAAGTAGTCATATAATAAGTTCTCGTTCCCGTTACCGACTGACTGACTGTCTGTCTGTCTGTCTGTCTGTCTGTCTGTCTGTCTGTCTGTCTGTCTGTCTGTCTGTCTGTCTGTCTGACCCGGCCCGGCATTGCCCAGCTCCTGGTGTGGAGCATCTCATTTAATTCATATAAGTAGTCATATAAGTTCCCGTTCCCGACTGTCTATCTGTCTGTCTATCTGTCTGCCTGACCCTGTCCGGCTTCATTAAATTCATACAACAAAAAAAGTAACTTAAAAGAACGTTCTTCTACACACCATCCATTATTTTTAATGAAAACTCTTTCTAATCACCTGCATGACTACAGTAACTTCTTAAGCAAAAAAAGATGAGTTACAATGTTATGCATTGTGCATCATTTTTATGAAAACTTTGAAAATGCCTTACAGATTGTATCATTATTTATTATAACTCATATGCCGGTACATAACTATGGACAAAGAGTTTATAAATCTTTGAAAACGATGCCACAATATGACTATAAGTTATACAGAAAAGTTATGCCCCTTGAAATAACTTTTACAGAATTAGGTCCCCTGAAATATAAGAAATTGTGATGAAAAATGAAATAATACTGAGTAAGCAGGCGATTTCACACTAACAAAATATCACAGTTGGCAGCTCTGGAATGAAAGGAAGGCGTGTAGAAAATTTCATCTCAATCGGATGGGCCGTTCGCGAACAAATAAAGGCCATACATACATACATACAGAGATACATAAATACGCAAATACGCACATCCTAATTTATATATAAGATGATTAGAGCAATTGCAGTTATGTAAACGAATGTATGACATATAATAGAAACAGCATAGACTGTAGACAGGCGCCATGTCAACTGACGAAATTTCCGCTAAAGAACGGGGTGTTGTGCCACTATTGAACCGATGTACATTCAACATGTTCAATAGTAATTGTGCCTTGGAAAATACAACATCGGTCGCATGAATGATATTGGGCAAAGGCTGCTGGATCATTGCACTAGAAATGACCTATGTATTACAAACTCCTTTTTTAAAACAAAAGAGATGCATAAGGTCACATGGAAACATCCAAGATCCAGCCATTGGCATCAGCTGGACTTCATTATCAAACGGAGACAACATCTGAACCATACATCATTAACTCGAAGTTACCACGGTGCTGACTGTGATACAGATCATTCTTTGGTTGTTGCAAGGGTTAGACTGAGACCAAAGAGAATCTACACAGCTAAACACAAGTCTAGCCCCAGGATTAATATTACTAACACTCACGATCCTGGAAAGTGCTTTGAATTTCAACAGCAACTTGAAGACGCTTTCAATGATACATCAGAACATTGTATAGTAAATGATAAATGGAGTAAACTTAAGGAAACTATTTATAAAACAGCGGTAGGGGTTTACGGCACTGTGGATCATAAGAGGCAGAACTGGTTTGCGACAAACAGCCAGATACTGCAGCCCTTGATTGATAAAAAGAAGATAGCTCTCTTAAGAAACAAGGAAAGACCAACGCGTAACACTCTGAGTGAGCTGAAGCAAGCAAGGAAGGATGTACAAAAAGCTGCCAGGCAGTGTGCGAATGACTATTGGATCAAGTTATGTGAGTCTGTCAGAAGTCGGGGTGCCCCACCGGCTAGATGAAAGTATTATTCACTGGCTAGCAACCCCAAATAGTCAGAAACTGACTAGGGACAAAATCTATATGGCTGAACTACAGATTAAGCCCATGAATATCCAACGTACAGCTCCAAGTGGCTCGTTACAAAATGAAATGAACTGTTCTGAATATTCGCCAAGGAATGGGAAAGAGAAGCTTAGCTAAGATAGATGTTGAAGTCTAAATATATGAGTATAGACAACTATCTCAGTACAGGTTTTTCTCCCTGACTGCTCCCTTCCTTGGTGTCTAAGTGAACCCCCACTAATGTACACAACAACACGTATGCACAATTGGAAAAAATATAATGACCGAACTATGAGTTACAATACTACAACATTTATTTGCTAATCATAAGAATAGACATAGGATGATTGTCAATATGAGGATGATGAAATCATATACATATTGATATTGATGACAAACATTACGTAACTTTACTTGTTACTTGATCTATCTGGATCTGTGGTCCAGATCCCCACTCTCCAGTAGACACCCACAAAAAGAAACAGCTTGCCGGTATTCTGACTCATGCCAGTTCTAGCTCTACCTAGTCTTCACTCGTTATTGAGATCTGTAACATAGGTTCTCCTTGTGAGAGCTTGAAAGAAAGTCGAGAATGTGTTATATCTAATTCTACATCAGCGCAATCCTAATTAAAACATATCATAACACAGACATATACAATGACTAGTCTGGCCAAGTTTATCTTCCAGCTCTACTGCGTTCACCATCCTCCTTCTCCCTACTGTCTTTAGTCTGGGACGGGCTTTTCGATTGTCTCACACGCCTGTAATGATTACATTTCTGCCTCCCCATGTCCATGTCGCTAATACAGAAATTCTGTGTCGTACAGCCGCTCCGTCCAAAGTTGGTTTAGCAGATCACAGGATCGGTAATGGTATTATAATAATGCGGGGTCATCCGGGCTTACAAGCCGTGACCAGTAGCTGTGCCAGGTTCCCATGCATTACCGTGAACGCACGCCCACAATACACTGAGAAAGTTTAGCACCATATACCCTATACCAATTGTGGGTAATGTCTGTACCATTACACCTCTGCTTCCAACACAATCGTTGGCCAATGTGCCAATGCGCAGACAATAGCATAACACTTCATATTGGTAGGTTTGCATATGACAAATCAATATATCAAACATCCAATACACATAAACATATTGATTAAACTAGACATATTATGATACTTTAACATCATAGCATAATGCACTAGTTAGTTTGTATGTATACGAAATGAGACGTACATACACAAAAAGAATATGTACGAAGTATATTCCTAGCATCGTATATTCATATGAAATTACACATATATACATCCAACATATCCGTAAACATTATATTACTTCAAGATGGACATCTAATGATACTCAACATAATAGCATCAGGCATTATTAATGAGTACTAATAGTGTATAGCTACAAAATGAGATATACAACAAGTCTAATTGAAGTGACCACACAGACCAGCCATATTTGCTGATCTGCCCGGTTTAATCACCACTTAGTTACTGCTGTGGTAAGAATTAAAGAAATTGTCAGTTGACTATATTCTGTACAACAAATGCACACACCAAAAGGCAACTAGGATAGATTACAAAGAAATGACAAGCATCTGCTACGACACCTCAAGTATATCTAGACAAGATCTGCCTTTCACAAGTTTCTACTTCTCAGAAGAGTAATACATGAAGCACAATGATATTGAATACAGAACTTAGAAAGCCCACTCAAGTAACCTACGACAATGATAGTTCTTGCTATAACCTAGATCAGATATAGACTGAAAATCGGTACATCCATCTAAGAGACTAAGAGACTTACTAAGGGACTAGTTACTAAGAAATAATTCTCCTAGTGAAATCTAGCAACATAAGAATCATACGTATGACTACAAACATTGAGCTGGCTGTCTCACCTGTTCAGAAGTAAAACATTTTCTGACATGAAACAGGCTAGGGACCCTTATTTAAGCTGAGCCCAGCAGACCGTATTATATCCTTGGCATTCCCGTCATAAATTCTTCTTATCTCCCCCTGGCGGTAATTGCAATTATCCTGCAACCTGGCCATCACACCTTGCTCCTCTATGTCTGGTACAAAGTCTACAGGCTCAGTGTTAATTGCCTTATCAGATCTGTTTTCACACATTCCTGAGTCTGCCAGTCAGAGTGGACGGGGCTTGTTTACAGCCCTGGGGCTATTATCTTCCCCTGTGTCAATGTTGTTCACACCTGGGCAATTTGCTACCTCTGCTTATCAGGTGTCATGCCTGGTCGGTTTTAATTACACTGTCCATTTTACTTGCTATCTGCAAGCTTACGTCATGGCTAGAGGCTTTTTGTGAATAATCTTACCTCACGACTAGATAGCTGTGGAGCAGCGCGATTAATTCATTCTTTCTCAATTTGGCCTCTCAAATTTTGAGGCCGAGAAAATATTCTGGGATGTTAAGGCGGCATTTCATGACAGAGCTTCCCCCTAAAAAAAAAGTTTCTGCCAGAAATCTTTTGTCAAAGCACGCCGTACATCCCAGAATAATGCCTAAGCACTCTCCGTTATGTATCTGCCTAAAGGTTTCCAATATTCCTTGTGGCAGTGGGTTGTCCTGCATCTGCATAAAGACGTCCCATTTCCATAACCCAAGGATACTCTCGATAGGTCCTTGTACCTGGTTTTCGGCCGGGATTCCATGCCATAGCTTGGTAAAATCCGGTACTTGTCAGGAGGTTGTAGTTTTACCCCTCTGGGAAAGATCACAATCAACGGGATTCTTCGGCGCCTCTGGGCAACGGTCTTAGTCCACTCCCTAACGTGATTTAATCCTTTCAGCCGAGGATGTACCCGTAGTGAAGTCTTGCGTAAGCTGGCCACAGCAAAGCTTGTCTCCGTGATTTTCCTCCCTCCATTATAGATCCTTAACTGATCCATCAATATCTTCCTTTTAAAAGGAATGATGTTACACATCATGGTCCCCTGATATAAATTCAACTGGCGCTTTCCTCCTTCAAAGTCGGGCGTAACAATCGTCCCTCCTCGGTGTCGCGGTTTCTTCCCCTGATATTCAGTTAATGGGCTGAGTTTCTCTGCATTAGAGTTTCTTGTACAAACCGTGCTAGAAATGGGAAATTTAGTGTGCCAAGTTGTCCAGCCTTGAGAAATAACATAGTTACTCCAGGGCGATAAAGTGGTGTTACTTTTGAATAAAGTATCCACAAATAGCTGATCTACTCCTATCAAATCGACCTGACTGAAGGGTAGATTTAGTCCTAAGAGTGTTGATTCCAAACCACTCTTGACTTCTGTTACTTCAGGTCCCTGTGGCTGGAATACCCTGATAACTTCAGCTAATGAGATGATAGGCGTTTCTTCCTCCATCTTGTGCAAAGAATTTTCTTTAGCTACTACAGACAATGTTGTCTGCACAATATCAGAGTCCATATTCTGGCTCATGACAATTCCCTGTGTTTCCTGAGTCTCCGAACTGGTATACTGTGAGATAACAACTGGAAATGTTTCCTGGTCTGGATGTTCCTCTCTGGTCGTGCTTTCATGGGCTAAGTCCAGTTGAGGTAAACCCTGTGGTGGGCTGTCTAAGCAATCCATCACAATAGGTAAATGATTTGAACTGAGATCTAGTGTCTTGTCCTGAGCTGCAGCCTCTAAGATCACAAGGGGTTCCGGGTCTTCCTTCATCTCTCTGTCAGTCAAATTTAATCCCACTTCATCCTCTCCTGAGCTGAAGGGAATAATAAAGTCGGTTACCTTTCGATCTCCGACCTCCTTAAAAGATGTCCTCAGGTCATCTTCCTCTTGAGTTTCACCTCTCGTTGAAGTAAAATGAGATTCCTGGGAGTCTTGTACTGGCAAACCGTAGTGCAAACAGTTGTCCTCTGGGTAAATGTTAATAGTTAAATTATCTGAACTGATAATTAGTGACTCTTCCCGCGTTGCAGCAAAGAAATTCACCTGGGATTCTGTTTCTTTCTTCCTCCCTATTTCAGTCAGATGTAATTCCACTTCGTGATTCTGTGAACAGAAGGGAATGTGAGAATCGGCTAGGTCTCCGCCTGCGACCTCATTAAAGGTTGTCTTCAGTTCCTCTTTCTCTCGAGATTCATTTCTCATAGAAGTCAAGTGGTTTTCCTGAAGGTCCTGTACTGGCAAACCAGTGAGACCACAATTTTCGTGGTCCAAACAGTTATCACGTTTGTGACTGTTAGAAGTGCCTTTGGCACGTTTTATCTTCCCTCTTTTCCGTTTAGGACTGGGTCGATTGAGAACCTGTAGTTCCCGGTCCACTAACTCTGATTCCGCGGTGGGTGGCAAAGATGTCCCTTCCTTCCTGGTTGGGTGAGCATCCATATCCCCTACCTTATGTTCCGCTATAAAGGTTAGCTTTTCTGCATTGACTACTTCCATATGCTTTTTATTAATCTCTGCTTCTTCAGTTTTGCTACGCTCTTTTGCTTCAAATAACTCATTAATTGTTTTAGTCATCTGTTCCTCCGCCATGTCCCACTCTTTCATCTCATCTCTGATGTATATTTCTAGTTGTTCTCCTGTTAAGCCCTCTATTATGCCTAACCTTCTCGTGGACTCTAAGTAATCTGTGCGCGCCTTCAGATAATCTAGATCCTGGGAAGGTGAGTCCATATTTGCTAATGGCTAAATTCAGGTAAGCTCCTATGTATCTATCAAAAATCAGAGCTAAGCTAGAAAGACAAGAGTGAACCAATGACAGCAGAATAAAAACCAATGTGTAGGGTTAAACCTCAGCAGTGAAATACAACTGAAAGTAATATTCAAGTAGTTTCTGGCGACCGCAGTGAAGTAAGTGTGAGAGATATACTACACAGTAATCAGTAATATTTACCTAAATAAATATTAAAATGCACTGCATACATGTCATAATGAAAATGGCATAAGTAAGCATAAAATGGCAAATCAATCAAGCAGTTAAATAATCAAACACATCAATGTAAATATGATTAAAGTGATCAGTTATCATTAAATGATGAATGATACACTAAATGATAAGAATTAAAATACTTATCCATAAATGATAGATGAGGTAGTTTTCTCATAAGTTCTTATCTGTTATACACTTTTGAAAAGTTATATCTATACTCTGTAACTTCCTCAACTAAAATTAGCTACATTTGATGATAGTCTATTTTGATGACTGAAGATTACAAGAGTTAACTTTTAAAAATCGTATGTCTAGGGTCTAGTAGAATCACTATGATTACTAGAATCCTGGTTCAGGATCGCGGACTGGACCCCAATCTGTCAGAAGTCGGGGTGCCCCACCGGCTAGATGAAAGTATTATTCACTGGCGAGCAACCCCAAATATTCAGAAACTGACTAGGGACAAAATCTATATGGCTGAACTACAGATTAAGCCCATGAATATCCAACGTACAGCTCCAAGTGGCTCGTTACAAAATGAAATGAACTGTTCTGAATATTCGCCAAGGAATGGGAAAGAGAAGCTTAGCTAAGATAGATGTTTAAGTCTAAATATATGAGTATAGACGACTATCTCAGTACAGGTTTTTCTCCCTGACTGCTCCCTTCCTTGGTGTCTAAGTGAACCCCCACCAATGTACACAACAACACGTATGCACAATTGGAAAAAATATAATGACCGAACTATGAGTTACAATACTACAACATTTATTTGCTAATCATAACAATAGACATAGGATGATTGTCAATATGAGGATGATGAAATCATATATATATTGATATTGATGACAAACATTACGTAACTTTACTTGTTACTTGATCTATCTGGATCTGTGGTCCAGAGCCCCACTCTCCAGTAGACACCCACAAAAAGAAACAGCTTGCCGGTATTCTGACTCATGCCAGTCCTAGCTCTACCTAGTCTTCACTCGTTATTGAGATCTGTAACACAGGTGCTCCTTGTGAGAGCTTGAAAGAAAGTCGAGAATATGTTATATCTAATTCTACATCAGCGCAATCCTAATTAAAACATATCATAACACAGACATATACAATGACCAGTCTGGCCAAGTTTATCTTCCAGCTCTACTGCGTTCACCATCCTCTTTCTCCCTACTGTCTTTAGTCTGGGACGGGCTTTTCAATTGTCTCACACGCCTGTAATGATTACATTTCTGCCGCCCCATGTCCAAGTCGCTAATACAGAAATTCTGTGTCGTACAGCCGCTCCTTCCAAAGTTCGTTTAGCAGCTCACAGGATCGGTAATGGTATTATAATAATGCGGGGTCATCCGGGCTTACAAGCCGTGACCAGTAGCTGTGCCAGGTTCCCATGCATTACCGTGAACGCACGCCCACAATACACTGAGAAAGTTTAGCACCATATACCCTATACCAATTGTGGGTAATGTCTGTACCATTACACCTCTGCTTCCAACACAATCGTTGGCCAATGTGCCAATGCGCAGACAATAGCATAACACTTCATATTGGTAGGTTTGCATATGACAAATCAATATATCAAACATCCAATACACATAAACATATTGATTAAACTAGACATATTATGATACTTTAACATCATAGCATAATGCACTAGTTAGTTTGTATGTATACGAAATGAGACGTACATACACAAAAAGAATATGTACGAAGTATATTCCTAGCATCGTATATTCATATGAAATTACACATATATACATCCAACATATCCGTAAACATTATATTACTTCAAGATGGACATCTAATGATACTCAACATAATAGCATCAGGCATTATTAATGAGTACTAATAGTGTATAGCTACAAAATGAGATATACAACAAGTCTAATTGAAGTGACCACACAGACCAGCCATATTTGCTGATCTGCCTGGTTTAATCACCACTTAGTTACTGCTGTGGTAAGAATTAAAGAAATAGTCAGTTGACTATATTCTGTACAACAAATGCACACACCAAAAGGCAACTAGGATAGTGTACAAAGAAATGACAAGCATCTGCTACGACACCTCAAGTATATCTAGACAAGATCTGCCTTTCACAAGTTTCTACTTCTCAGAAGAGTAATACATGAAGCACAATGATATTGAATACAGAACTTAGAAAGCCCACTCAAGTAACCTACGACAATGATAGTTCTTGCGATAACCTAGATCAGATATAGACTGAAAATCGGTACATCCATCTAAGAGACTAAGAGACTTACTAAGGGACTAGTTACTAAGAAATAATTCTCCTAGTGAAATCTAGCAACATAAGAATCATACGTATGGTTACAAACATTGAGCTGGCTGTCTCACCTGTTCAGAAGTAAAACATTTTCTGACATGAAACAGGCTAGGGATCCTTATTTAAGCTGAGCCCAGCAGACCGTATTATATCCTTGGCATTCCCGTCATAAATTCTTCTTATCTCCCCCTGACGGTAATTGCAATTATCCTGCAACCTGGCCATCACACCTTGCTCCTCCATGTCTGGTACAAAGTCTACAGGCCCAGTGTTAATTGCCTTATCAGATCTGTTTTCACACATTCCTGAGTCTGCAAGTCAGAGTGGACGGGGCTTGTTTACAGCCCTGGGGCTATTATCTTCCCCTGTGTCAATGTTGTTCACACCTGGGCAATTTCCTACCTCTGCTTATCAGGTGTCATGCCTGGTCGGTTTTAATTACACTGTCCATTTTACTTGCCATCTGCAAGCTTACGTCATGGCTAGAAGCTTTTTGTGAATAATCTTACCTCACGACTAGATAGCTGTGGAGCAGCGCGATTAATTCATTCTTTCTCAATTTGGCCTCTCAAATTTTGAGGCCGAGAAAATATTCTGGGATGTTAAGGCGGCATATCATGACAGAGTCCATTCAAATTGCAAGTGATAAGGGAAACATCAGAAGCATGTATGAAGGGATAAAGAAAGCCTGTGGTCCAATGATCAAAAGAAGTGCACCGCTGAAAACCTTGACTGGAGAAATCATCACTGATAAGAAACAGCAGATGGATAATGTGTCGAGCACTATTTAGAGCTTTACTCAAGTGAGACCAAGCTAGCGGATGATGCCCTCAACGCCATAGAGGCCCTGCCAACTCTTGACCACGTGGACACACTTCCCACTATAACAGAAGTTAAGTGTGCTATAAATGAGCTTGCATCTGGCAAGGCTCCGGGTAAGGATGGGATTCCAATTGAGGTAATCAGGAGTGGGCAAGACACACTCGCTCTACAGATCCACCAGCTAATAAAGCTATGCTGACGAGAAGGACAAGTCCCAGAGGATTTCAAAGATTCAAACATCATAACGCTGTACAAGAACAAGGGAGATCGGAGCGACTGTAACAACTATAGGGGTATCTAACTTCTGTGTATTGTTGGGAAAGTATTTGCCAGAATTGTCCTGCACAGACTTCAAGTCCTGGGAGATCAAGTCTACCCCGAATCACAGTGCGGCTTCCGTCAGAACCGGTCTACCATTGATATGATATTCTCATTGCGACAGATGCAAGAAAAATGCCGGGAACAAAATCAGCCACTGTTTATTGCCTTCATTGACCTCACAAAGGCGTTCGATTTGGTCAGTCGTGAGGGTCTGTTCAAAGCACTAAAGAAGATTGGCTGCCCACCAACTGTCCATTGTGGAATCGTTCCCCACAGGCATGAAGGGTATAATCAAGTTTGATGGCTCAACTTCAGAAGAGTTTGAAATCAAGAGTGGAGTTAAGCAAGGTTGTGTACTAGCTCCCACCCTCTTTGGGATATACTTTTCACTCCTACTGAAATATGCCTTTCGTGATCAGGATGACGGTATATACATTCACTCACGCTCAGATGGTGGACTCTATAATGCTCAGAGATTGAAGGCCAAGACCAAAATAAGCAGGGTACTAATCAGAGAGTTGCTTTTTGCGGATGATGCTGCGATTACGACCCACTCTGAGGAAGAATTACAACATCTACTATCTGCATTCTCCAATGCTTGTTCTGAATTTGGTTTAACAATTAACAAAAAGAAGACACAGATTATGTCACAATGTGCACATGGTGTACCATCAATCTTTATTGACGACGCCGAACTGGAGATAGTAGACCATTTTACATATCTAGGATCAGAGGTAAATAGCAAATTATCCCTCGATCAGGAAATCAACATCAGGATTGGCAAGGCAGCAACAACAATGAACTTGTTAGCAAAAAGAGTCTAGGAGAATAGGAAGCTTACTGCCAAAACAAAAGTCCTCGTCTACCAAGCCTGTGTCCTTAGTACTCTTCTTTATGGCAGTGAAACCTGGACAACATACTCACGCCAAGAGAAACGTTTAAACAGATTTCATATGCGATGTCTGCGAAGAATACTTGGTATTAAGTGGCAAGACAAAATCACAAATACTGAAGTATTGGAAAGATCAGGTTGTGTGACGGTGTATTCCATGCTCAGTCTTCGTAGACTTAGATGGATAGGACACGTTAGGAGGATGGATGATGGTAGAATACCAAATGACATCATTTTTGGTGAATTACAGACGGGAATGAGATCTCAGGGTCGGCCTCTACTACGATACAAAGATGTGTGTAAGCGGGACATGATTGATACGGGCATTGATAATGCACATTGGGTGTACGTCGCCGCTGAACGTGTTGCATGGAGGGCAACTGTCAGAAATGGAATAAAGACAAAGGAGAAAATGATTGCAGATAAAGCACACACAGAGAGACGTAAGATGGTGCAAAATGGTAGAAGTGACCATGTTTTCACATGCACCTACTGTGGGCAAACATTTGCAGCAAGAATTGGCCTTACCAGCCTTACTCGCCACCGCCATGGGTCGTAGTTATTAAGTCTTTTTGAAGCACAATGTACCAAACTATCGTCTGTCAAGACGGAAAGGTACCAATGAACAGATAGATAGATAGATAGATAGATAGATAGATAGATAGATAGATAGATAGATAGATAGATAGATAGATAGATAGATAGATAGATAGATAGATAGATAGATACATAGAGACACACACACACACACACACACATACACACATACATACATACATACATACATACATACATACATACATACATACATACATACATACATACATACATACATACATACATACATACATACAACTTTTTCGCGAAGGAGATGGATTTATTAATCTCTTGCGTGTAATTTGTGTGCCAGGATGTAAAACCAGGAGTTTCTACTCAAGATCTGCGCGGGTGCTACGGAGTTCGTGCATCGAGCGAAGCCATCCTTGAGTGAATTTTCAGCAGCGTGTGTGGTTCTCAGTCTGTGTTTACGTTTTTTCAACATGGCGGAACAACGTGTGTTCTCCGAGCGGTCAGCAGTCAACATAACGAAGCAGCGTGGTAGCCGCGCAGGGAGAAAGAAGCAAGGTAAGCGCTGTGGTTTGAGACGTTTTAGAGTCAAGTGTCACCGTCTAGGACTCAGGAACATCCGTATTCTATATTGGAACTGTGCCAGTGTAAAACAACGGGGCTCTATTTTAGAAACCCTAGTTTACAGGAACGACATTGTAGCACTCCAGGAGACGAGACTGGGCGATCAGCTACTCCGAATTGCCGGCTTCAAATGTTTCTACAACAGACGACATCTGGGAACGGCGATTCTCGTTCGCGACAGCATGGTGGCGTCAGAGCTAGACATGTCCAGTTGGGACAGTGACGATATACAAATACAGGCGTTGAGAGTTCATTCCAGTATACCATTCGTGTAGGTTAATGTTTATGCCCGCAATGCGAGTGTGGACGCCCAGAAGTGGCAGTGCTTAAGTGGCATATTAGGCCACGAGAGAAATGTTATTTTCTGTGGTGACTTCAACGCTAAAGGCAGATCATGGGGAAACACTTCCTCCAATACACAAGGGGAGGAGCTCGAGACTGCACTGGAAACCATCGACCTGGTTTGTATCAACAGTGGCTGTGTCACCAGGACAGCAAACCTTCAAGGCGATGAGGACAGTGCTATTGAACTGGCGCTAGTTTCACCTTCACTCACTACAGTGTGTAGATGGGGTATCCTAGGACACCATGGCAGCGACCACCACCCTTGCAGCATATTGGTGGAGAAAGGCAGAACCAGACAGCACAAGCTAAAGACAAAGACGTTCCAGTATGACAGTACAGGGCAAGATGTGGTGAGTAAAATAAGACGTGACAAGCGCAGAACGTTTCAGGGCAGGAAAAAAAGCTGGGAGCAGCCACCGTGGTGGAGTTTCGAGGTGGAGAAGGCTTGGGTGGATAAGCGTAGTGCTGTAAGGAGATGGCAAAATGCCAAGAAGAACAGAGCTGGTCATCCTAGTCCCTGCTTGCACTTAGAAAGAGAGATACACACAAAAGTAAGCTATTTAAAAAAACTGGTCAAGGTGGTTAAAAGCGAAAAATGGGCAGAGGTGTGTCAAAGAGTAAGCTCAGACAAGTCACTGAAATTGTTCTGGCGACTACATAAAAGCATGAGTAGTGTAGTCAAGAATAAGAGCATTTCTGACTTCCAAGGTGCTGACCTCATCTGGCAGAGGACTGACGAGGGCAAGGGCAAAGCCCTCTTTGAAAGCTACCTTGAGCAGAGCAACCAGACAGACATGGGAGGCCGAAATCTGGCCAAGGAGGTCACCTCAGACAGATGCAAGGCCCAGAACACTTCGGATGAAGACACAGTGACAGTGAAAGAAATCAAGGCTGTGCTTCGACGATCAAAAAACAGTGCTCCAGGTCCTGATGGCATAAGATACGACGACATAAATAGGTGTATCGACAATGAGCTAGAGAAACTAGCAGACATGTACAACAACAGTATAGGGAGTGCTAGCATCAAGGAGGAATGGTTACACAGCTATCTGATTCCCTTGCCGAAGCCTGACAAAGACCACAAAAAAATTCAGGGATATCGAATTATAACCATGCAGAATACAATAGGCAAGCTGCTGGAGCAGGTAATTGCCAGGAAAATATCAAGCCAACTAGAGAGGCAAGGTGTTTTCCCACCTACTCTGGGTGGGTACCGTCCAAAAAGAGAAACCTGGACCAATGCAGCAGTCTTTGCCCATGATGTCTATGAAGGTTTCCACTCAGGCACTGAAACCGTTGCTGCAGCGATTGATCTTGAGGACGCATACAACAGAGTACCACTGGATTTTTTAATGTTTCAGCTTCTTGAACTAAACGTAAGTCCATTCCTCCTTAGTTGGATCGCTGCAGCCCTCTTCCAACGGAAAGTAGTTTTTAGATGTGGCAGTTGGACTTCGGAACCAACAACAATATATCCTGGCCTACCACAGGGATCACCATTATCTCCGGTACTGTTCAACGCCTACACAGTGAGAATCACCAGTGAGCAGATCACTAGACCTGGAAGGACATTGTCATATGCCGATGATGTTTTAGTGTATCGTCAGGGTAAGGATAGGGAGGAGGTTGCTGTGGAACTACAAACCGAACTCAATCGCATAAGTACTTGGTGTGATGAAGTTGGGGCAATGGTCAACCCAACAAAGGCAACAGTGACTTGGTTCTCGTTGAATAATCATATTGTCAACAATCCAACACCAACTGTAATGCTGTGTTCAGAGACGGTGGAAAGAACGCAGGCAATGAATTACCTGGGGATACGGTTTGATCGAAGCCTTGCTTATAATGTGCACATAGACCAGGTGATAACAAAGGCCAAGCGGGGTTTGGCAGCGATGCGGGTGATGGCGGTAGCAAACTGTGAGCAGCGCCATCTATGTCTTCTGTACGAGGGGCTGGTCATGTCTGTTTTGGAGTATGCAATGGCAATCCTGACTCTCAGCCATAAGCAGATAGAAAGGATGGAAAGGATACAGAAGGAAGCTATGCGTATTATTCTTGGATGTACAAGAGATACAGCATGCAGGGCGATGCGCTACCTTCTTGATTTTCCAACCATTGAAGAGAGAATACAAGGTTGCAGGGCACGCGCCTACCTCAGAATTAACGCAAACATACAACATCCACTGCATAGTGAAATTAGGAAGGTGAAGGGCAGCAGGTTAAAAAGAGGACGGTCGTGGATGGGTCAAGCCGAAGACATTCTTCAACCGGTACATTCTTCAACCGGTGTGTTCACTTGAGGACTTAGAACCTGGCGAGGAGTGGGTGCAAGTGCCAACAGACTTCTGCACATCCTTTTCAGTTTGCATCAGACTAGATAGAAAATGCAGACAAGAAAATCCGGCTGCTGTTGAGGCTGAAGTACAAGCGTTGATTTTCGAGAATTCGCTAGACGGTGACGCGGTCATCTACACAGATGGGTCGGTCGTCCGACATGTGAGAAGCTCATGGGCGTTTACAGCTCGGGCCGGAGTAAGAATTGTGAAGGAGGAATCTGGTGCTTTCACTAAAACCACAAGTAGCCTGACCATGGAAGTCATGGCGGTAATAACATGGCTCGAGACACAGACATTCACTAGGGCTTGTTTCCTTAGCGACTCAATGAACATGATCAAGAGGATAGAGGAGGGGTCGATCCGAAGAGAATGGTTGCTGCCTCTGAAGCGGTCTCGGCTGGCAAAGATTAGTTTCATGTTCGTGCCAGGGCATGCGGGAGTACAAGGAAATGAGCGGGCTGGCAAGCTCGCAGGTGAGGCTACTGTGGAGGGCGGACGCGCCATGGACCAGGCTGACATTCTGAATGCTCTACGAGAAGTGAGACTTTTGCGAGAACCAAGTGATGACTGTGAATCTACAACAATGGCCAGACTGCGAGAGCAGCAAATTAAAAGAGGGGTGGCCAAACAAGAACACTACGCAGGAAGCCAAAGACGATTGATAAACCAACACAGAACTGGCGTCGTTAGCCGCTACACGCTGCGGGATTTGCTGAGGAGGGGACCCGAGCACTTATGGACTGAATGGTTCGATG